>PVIY010049149.1:5497-16989 GCA_004026745.1 Myrmecophaga tridactyla | reverse complement strand
CAGAGGGGGCAGCAAGCGCTGAGGTGCTTTCCTCATGGGTTGCAGGGAGCCCGAAGTAGTCAGAGGCATTCAGGGGCAGGGAGTACAGTGGGCCGAGGCTGTAGGGGTTGGGAAGAAGTGGGGACACTAAGGACCCTGTCCTAGTTTGCTAGCTGCTGGAATGCAGTATACCAGAAACAGAATGGCTTTTAACAAGGGGGATTTAATAAGTTGCTAGTTTACAGTTCTAAGTCCGAGAAAATGTCCCAGTTACAACAAGTCTATAGAAATGTCCAATCTAAAGCATCCAGGAAAAGATAAGCTTGGTTCAAGAAGGCCGATGAAGTCCAGGGTTTCTCTCTCACATGGAAGAGCATATGGTGAATATGGTGTCATCTGCTAGCTTTCTCTCCTGGGTTCCTGTTTCATGAAGCTCCCTGGGGTGCGTTTTTCTTCTTCATCCCCAAAGGTCGCTGGCTGGTGGACACTGCTTTGTGGTGCTATGTCATTGTGCTCTGCTCTTTCTGAATCTCTCTCATTCTCCAAAATATTTCCTCTTTTATAGGACTTCAGAAACTAACCAAGACCCACCCAAATGGGAGGAGACACGCCTCCAGCTAATCCAGTTTAACAACCGCTCTTGATTAAATCACATCTCTAGGGAAATGATCTAATTAGAGTTTCAAACATACAATACTGAATAGGGATTAGAAGAAACGGCTGCCTTTACAAAATGGGATTAGGATTAAAACATGGCTTTTCTAGGGTCCATACATCCTCTCAAACCAGCACAGACCCTAAACTGAGTTGAGGAGTTTGGACTTTCTTTTCAGTGCAGCAGGGAGTCACAGAAGGGTTTTAAGCCAGGCCTCATCATGATCCAGTCCGTGCTGGGAGAGATCACTCTGGCTGTGGAGAAGGTAGGGGAGGAGACAGAACTGGAGACTGCTTAGATGGCTGTTGTCGTGACCTGGTGTGTGCGTGGGCAGCCTGGGCTGCAAGGGCCAGGATGGGGCTTAGAGAACTGTTGGAAAGGAAAGTCACCGGAAATTTCAGCCATTGCCCAATTGGACAAAAAGCATTAGAAAGCGGAAGGAATAAAGAGTGACCTGTGTCAGTTCCAGCGCCCTTAGACCAGGTGGTCTGAGAGATCCCAGACCCTTCTTTGGCCACAGCCCATCCTTACTGGGTGAGGAGCCTGCAGGGCTCCCCAGAACTACCCCTCCTTCTAGACCACTCTCCAGGGGCCTTGGAATTCCCTGCCAAAAGGGACTGTAGCCCGAGTCTAGGGCTTGTGCAGGTGCCCCCCGAGGCCCAACCTCCAGAGGGTGGACCGTGCCACTGCCGAGGCGGAAGTGTATGTGTGTGGAGGGCGAGGCAGACAGAGCTTGAGTGTACAGATGTGTGTCCACATACGTGCACCTAAAGCCCTTCATAGTTTAAGTTGAACCTGGGGTGGGGGTGAGGAAGAGGAGGCTTGGACAGGAGCTGGGGGTGTGCAGAGACAGTTTCTCCTATATTGTCACATACAGAACTCCAAGAAGCCTGAGGATTCTAAATTTGAAACTAGCCTTACACATCTTTTGAAGGTAGATGTGTCAGCATAGGAGAATAGAACATATTTTATTTAACAGCTTGTTAACTTGATTTATGACTTTTAAATATTTAGGCATATGGAAGGAGGGTAGGTCTCCATTTGTACTTTGCCTGGTCCAGGAGGGATGAGTGGAAACTCCCCGCAGGCCAGGATTATGTCTTATTTGCCTTGTTCACCCCTCCACTAGCCCCAGGCCCCTCAGCCCTGGTCATTTCCATTGAATTGGAAAGAGAATCAGATCTAAGCCTGATAATGAGAAATGTGACTCTTGAGGTTAGTCTGGCAACTGCAGAGACCTCAGAGGGCAGCTGGGCAGGATGAGGTTCTAAGGATTGAGGTGTGGCCTAGGCCAGCAGCTGGGAAGAAGGCAAGGCCTGTGTCCAGCAGGCTAAGAGCACAGACCCCAGCCCTAGATTGCCCAGGTTCAAATCCTAGCTCTGCTTTTTTTTTAAACTTTTTTTTATTATATAATATAACATATATCCAAAGCAAAGAAAGAGAAAAGCAATAGTTTTCAAAGCACTCTTCAACAAACGGTTACAGGACAGATCCCAGAGTTTGTCATGGGCTGCCATACTATCATCTCAGATTTTTCCTTCTAGCTGCTCCAGAACATTGGAGGCTAGAAGGAATAAACACTTTTTATCATCACAATCGATTTTTTCTTTCTTTTTTTTTGTGAAAAATAACATATATGCAAAAAAGCAATACATTTCAAAGCATAGCACAACCATTGGTTGTAGAGCAGAAATCAGAGTTTGGTATGGGTTACAATTCCACACATTTAGGTTTTTACTTCTAGCTGCTCTAAGATACTGGAGACTAAAAGAAATATCAATATGATGATTCAGCAATCATACTCGTTTGTTAAACCCTACCTTCTTTGTATAACTCCACCATCACCTTTGATCTTTCCATCCCTCTCTTTAGGGCTGTTTGGGCTATGGCCATTCTAACTTTTTCATGTTGGAAGGGACTGTCACTAATATGGGGTAGGGAGATGGAACTAGTTGATGTTCTGGAGAGGCTGGGCCCTCTAGGTTTCAGGATTTATCTGGACCAGGGACCCATCTGGGGGTTGTAGTCTTCTGGAAAGTGCATGGAATCTTTGTAGAATCTTATATAATGCCCTAGGTGTTCTTTAGGATTGGCTGGAATGGTTTTGGTTGGGGTTTGGCCTAGCTGTGCTCTTTAGGATCCTGCAGCCCTGGGGAGGTTGTTTACTCCTTGGTATGGAGAATAATGATAATCTATAATTATCCCTATGTATGTATTGGGGGAAGGAAGTCAAAGTGAGTGTCTGGCATGTGGTAAGTGTTATAAAACATTTGTTATCACCGTCACATGAAATGATCCCTTCAAAGGGAACTTTTAAGCCAAGCTTAAGGGTAAGCTCCTGGCAAAAGCAAAGGAATTGGAGTTGGTTTTGGTGTCTGAACTTTCTTTTCCCAGAGTTCTCCATTGAGAGTGGGGATGGGGTGAGGAGGAAACCTCCCGGGCATCCCCACTTTGTTCCCTACTGGGACCCCTCCTCTTCCAGGGTTGTCTGCTCCCTGCAGTAACTCCCTCCTGGTCTGCTTTGCTTACTCTTCAATGCTCCACTGTCCTCATTGTCCTGTTCCCTGTGGGTCTTGCCAAGTATCTTGCTAAGTCTTGAGGAACTTACAGAAGATGTGGGTGGGTGGCAACAGACCCAGCCTTGTGCGAATTGCTCTCACCACATTATCTCATTTAATCCTTTTAATAATCCTATGAACACTCTTCCAGAAACTCACCCTTAAGTCACAGATGAGGAGACTACAGCACAGAGAGGTTAAGTAGCTAGCCCAGGATTTCTCTGCAGATAAGCTACAGAACTAGGACTAGAACCCAAGCATGTGCAGCTACAAAGTTCACTCTCTTTATGGCCCTATCCAGAGTGACTGCCACATTCCTACCTGACAGCGTTTAGATCTTCTGGGGACAAGGCCCTTCCCAAGGGAGCACTTTGAAGGAGGGATTTTAGGCATCATAGACGGTTGCTGGTGGGTCGATGTTCTCATTTGAAGGGGAGAGAAAGTTCTCTGGGTTTCTCTCAGATGACAGCTGAAGGCCTTCTGGGTAACAAACCAACCAACCAAACAACCCTTTTTTTAAGGAAGGGGCTATGGGTGGGTCTGGAGAAGAAGACACCTTGTGTCTTGGATGTTCTGAGGCAGCACTCTGTGTGACTGTGAGGGTTGCAGACGGAGGGACTCTAGAGGGACGAGGAGCTGCTCCTTCCTCACCCAAACCCTGTCACAGCCCCATGGTCTGTGCCCAGGGAAGCAAGTTGCTGACCTGGGCTCCTTGGAAAGCTACCAGACTTGGGAATCTAAAAGCCTGTTAATTGATACTCAGCCATTATTCACTTGTTGAATGGAGGCAGAGACGTTTAACTCTGGTCCTTGCCCTCTGGGAGCTTACATTCTCATAGGAAGCTGGACATACATCCTGGGGGAGCATCATGCAGAAAGAGCATCAGTCGATACCGGCCCTGACATGAATGCACTATGTGACGGTGGGCAAGTCACTTACCCGGTCTGATCTTGATTTCTTATCCATAAAATGAGCATGTTAGAATCAATCACTGGGTTAGCTATAGAATCCTTAGTGCTAACGAAATCCAACCCTGTACCCTGTTACAAAAAGCAGAGCTGCTCTGCTTATGAGAAGTGGAATGCCAACTTCTCTGCCTTCCCCTTCGTCTTTTTGGCTGATTTCTAAGGCCTGAACCACATTGACCAAGCTCAGGGATGGCCTGATGGAGGAAGTCAAGGTGACCTTAAGGCTAGAAGGATTCTGTTGAGTGAAGGTGTAGGAAGGGCACACCAGGCAGGAGGCGCTACCTGAGACAGGAAAGGGCAAGTTCTGCTGTAACAAAAAGCCTGCCTGGCTGGAATTGAGGCGCCCTTAAGGAGATAAGGTGAAAAGAGCCTAAGCAATGAGGGTTTCTCAGATGGTGCCTCACGGGATCCTTCACAGGGATCATGGGTAAAAATTATATCTGCAATACCTGGGAGCACACACCCAGGCTGCATTCCTATAGAGAAGGCTGGGATACACCTTGCTGTGGGGGTGGGGGGATGGGAGAGGAAAGAACCAGTAACGAGAAATAATAATAATAGTATCTACCTCATAAGATTGTTTCAAGGGTTAAATGACTTAATATATCTAAAGCCCCTAGAACAGTGCCTAGGACCCAAAAAATGCTACATAAGCATTTGTTAAATACATTCAGTACAGAATGGACCCTGAGGTTTCCAGAGTTCTCTGTCCTTCCTGGCCTCTGGCCTAGGGGTGGTAGTGACGACTTAGAATTACATCAACTTCTATGCTCAACAACTGGGGTGATTAGGAGGTGTGTGTGTGTTGGTATTGGGAGGGATGTTGCTGCAGGGGTCTTTCAATCTCTCTGTCTGTACACACGCTCCCCCCTCCTCCATCTCTGGAGCTGGAGCACTCCTGGCCACCCCCACCCTCAGAGTCCTTGATTTCCTTCCCACACCGTTGCTTCAAGCCCACACTTTGCTCACCAGCCTCTCTGACCCTTCTCCCTGGGAGCCCCTGGCCCTCCCACTCACCCCTTCCTCCCTCCCTTTTCCCTGGCCCTCCCACCCACCATAAATCTGTAACTTGGAAGGAGGGGGCAGGAAACCTGTGGTAGAAACCAGCAAACCAAACCAACCCCAGCTAATGAAAACGGTGATAAATCTCTGTCTATCGGGTTTGTTGTGAGCACAAACATTGCCAAACAAGGGCCCAGATGGCCTGCAGGCCCTCTTCCCTAAGGTCTGCAGCGCTTTAAATGGAAATGGTTGCTTTATACATCTATTTACTACTTGGACATGGAGGGAGTGAAGATTGAGAGCAGGGGTGCCTAGCCAGTAAATGGGGGACAGTGCAGGTGGTAACCCTCTGTCCCCCAGACCTGAGCAGGATGCCTCTGGCCAATCCCCACCCTCTCCAATCCCTGATTCTGGAGACAGCTCATGGTAAGCTTGTTCAGATGCAGGCTGGTTAGGGATGGGGGGTGGGTAAGGGAAAGAGCTGGACCCCTGGGCTGACATTCCAGCCTCCACAGCCCGGCTCCAGCCTGCTCCAATTCCTAGATACACACCCTCAGCAGCCAGACCCAGCTCCTCACCAGAGTTTCTAAAATGCTTTGCTCCCTGCCTAGAATGTTCCCACCTTCCATCCAGTTGAAGCCTCCCCTGTGTTTCAAGCCCAGGCCAGGCCCCACCTCTTCCAGGAAGTCCCCCCAACACCTTGGTACCCATGAAAACCCTTCTCAGTTCCTTTCCTATAGCACCGGCCACTGAGAGCCTGCCGGGAAACCGTTATTTCAGAGGACAAATCTGGGATTTCGTCAAGAGATCTGAGGCCGATTAATCTCTCAGCCTCAGTTTCTAACTCTGTAAAATACGCACAGTTATGATGCCTACCTCATGAGATGGTTGTGAGCATTAAGTGGAGTGTAGAATGTGCTTGGCAAGGCAAGGGCCACAGCCTAAGAGCTCTGTACGTGTCAGCATTTGTTCTTGGCGTCACCCGGTCATGACGAGGCAGCACATGCCTCTGTGTGCTTCTTTTCGCAGAGGTGCACTTGTGTGTGTGTCCTTGTTGGGGTACCCCTGGAAGGAGACTCTGAGATAAACGCAGGTTATTTGAGAGGTCATCCCAGCAAGCTCAAGTGAGGGAACAGGGAAGTGAGATGGGGAAAGGAGGAGAGCAAAGCCAATCAAGGGTGGTTAATAAACAAGTTATGCTGTGGACAAATGGGGTTCACTGAGAAACTGTGGGACATGCCACAAAACTGTCCCATGGAGTGTCCAGGCATACGGGGGGCGAGTATTCATCCATGACTCCTGTTTTTTATTAGTTGAGGTTGCCCTGAGGCATTAAATCCCTGATTGAGTAAAGCTGCCACAGAGCCAATGCTGGACAAACCCTGCAGGTGAGCAGCAGAAAGGCTCTTTGGGGTAAACAATCCCTTTACCACTACAGCTGCAGATGAGCTGAGAGGTGGGCCTAGGGGATATAGGGTCAGGTATGGATAGCATCCTCTGTGGAGTCTTCGCTTTTCTAATCTCACAGCTTTCAGCGCTTGCACACAGTAGGCACACCATAATTATTCATGGATCGAAAGGAGGCTTGGGTTAAAAGCTGGGAAAATCTCACTGCTCATTATGTGATCCTGAGCAAAACACATGACTACTCTGGGACTAAACTTCTCCTTCTGTAAAACTGTGACTTTCTATCTTCTTTGCTTATCTCAGAGCCTTGTCTTTTGGGGATGCTCAGGTAAGAAGTGGCTGTGATGTAGTATTGGGGGCAGGTTTCCCCATCTGATGTTGCCCAAGCAAGAGGTGAATGGTAGCACTTTATTCACTTACATTCTGGTGAAAGCAAGAAGTTGTGTTCCTCAGGCCCAATCAGGATGCCTCCTGTCTCTTCCTACCCTGTAACAGCCTCAAAGGCCAGAAAGAAAGAAAAGGGCAAGGGACTTTGGATTGATTAATCTTCAGTGGAACTGCAAATTTCCCTGCCTACCAGGGATACTCTGTGGCTCCTGATTTTGAGGTCAGTAGTGGGTTTTGCCAATGGCTGGTGAATACAGAAACCATTTCATTCAGATTTTCTTAATGTGGAGGTCTTGGAATCACGAGGAGGCTCATGGATAAGTCTTAAAAAGTTCCTAAATCCCTTGGAAACATATGCCAAATTAAGCACGTGCACACGTGAACTGCTCTAGGTTGGTGGTCTGCAGCTTCCAGAAAATTTTCAAAGGAGTCTGTGACTCAAGGAAAGTAGATTTGCTCTAGCCCACATCTCCCCTCTCAAAGGGGAGGTCACTGACGCCCAGAAAGGGGAAGAGACCTGCCAGGCCATGCATTAAGAGTGGGAAACAACTCAAGGCCCCTTCCTCCTGGTACTGTGAGCCTGTGCGGTTGTGTGGGTCAGTTAGGTCTGAAGGGCTGCACAGCCAGAAAGTCAGTTCTGCTCACCAGGAGGCCATGCCCAGAGCCCACAACATGGTATAACCCCTCTTTGTTCCTGGGGAAACATCTCGAAGGCACGATGGAGTCATTATTCCCTGGGGATGAAGGTGGACCCTGAGGTCTATTTCCATGGAAAACAGAACAAGAGAAAAACAGACCCAATTTGGAAAGAAAAGGAACTTTCTGTTACTGCGTGCTGGGCCAGGGAACATGAAATTTGAGTTAAAACTCTGCTTTGCTACTTACCGGCTGAGACCTTTGGCACACTGGCGAGCCTCAGTTTCCAGATGTGGAAACAGAGGTGATAATAATGCTTACATGTCTAAATTGTGGTGAAGGTGAAAGGAGACCCAGTGAGTGTGAAAATGGCTTATAAAAAAGAAAGCTGTGCACAAATGTACTAATAATTATTAGTAACCAGAGACCTAGTGAATCCTCCTCTCTCTGCTGAGGGGAAATTGTGTATCACCTGGATGCCAGTTACCCAATTCTGGACAACTGTGAAATTCTCCTTCAGGCCCTTGCAGCCTGATGTCCCGGTAGAACCTTGGTTTTGGAGTCAAAACTGAATTTACACTCCTGCTGCACTGCTTGTGAATATTTGTGCCCTTGGACAAATCAAGTAACGTCCCTGCAAAAAGGGATACACACCTACTTGATGGGGACGTTATGAAGATTTGATGAGTTACTACAAATGAAATTACTTAGAACGGTGCCTGGCACATAACAAGCGCTCAATAAAAATGAGCTATTTTGTTCCTATTCCCTGCATAGTTTATTTGTTCACTTATGAAGTCTCTATCTCCTCTATCTGTCTGTCTGTCTTTTCCACTGAAATAAAAGCTCTGCAGGGTAAAGACACGCCTGTCTTGTTTACAGCTGTATTACCCAGGCCTGGCACACAGCATTCAATAGATATTTGTTAAATAAATGAGTGGAAGTGTAAAAGCATGTTTTTAAGGATGGGAAGGAACTCTGACAATGTGAGAATGCTCATGAACCTGGACTGGCCCCAAGAGGGACCCAGAGCTGTGTCAAGAGCTGTACTAGGGGTCAAGAGAGTTGGCGTCTGACCCTACTCTTCTGGCTTATTGCTGAGCAACTTCGTGCAAATCCCTGGCTCTCTGGGCCACTGTGCGCCTCCTCCAGAGCGTGGGAGCCCTGAGATTCTGGGGCTTCCCCTTAGAGGCTGGCCTCCAGGGAGCTCCGGTCAGCTGGGGAACATGAGATTTCGGGACAACTCAGCTACTTAATTCTTGAAGAGTAAGGAGAAGCGGGAGAGGATAAAGGCGGGGCTGGGGGGGTGGGGTGGGGAGAAGTAATTCTCAAAGAAAAATCAACACTTCCGTGGCGCGCGACAGCTGCGGGTAGGGATGGGTTGGTGGAAAGCTACGCTGGGCCAAAGCGCCGAGGGGCTGTGCGCGCCCCCGGAGCGTGTCTCCGCCTTGGCGTGTGCTCCCGGGCCTCGGCCTGCCCCTCCCTTCTTTGCGCGCCTCGCCAGTTCCCGCCGCCGCTGACTTTCTGACTTCTTAACTTGTCAGCAAATCCCTGAGTTAAAAATGCACACGCACCCCGGCCAGCCGCCAGCAGGGCCGTCTGGCCGCGGCTCCAGATGTGGGGCCACCGCGCGGGCCGCCCGCCCCGCCGCGCAGACTAAACAATCGGCCTTGGCCGTGAGCGCAGCGCAATTCCAGATGCCGCGTCCCTCGCGCCGCGCTCTAATTGGGCCGCGGGCGCAAGGCTCTGTCAGCGCGGGCAAGGCCCTCCCGGGGGCGGCCTTGGCTCAGAGCCCGCCTGCTGGGCTACCTAAAGCGGGGGTGGGCTGGGGAGTCTGAGGAGATGGGGAGAGAGGGAAGAGAGAGAAAGAGACAAGAATGAGAGAGGCAGACGGAGGAAGACACGCAGAGAGTGGGAGACACTAAGAGAGGCAGAGAAAAGGAGACTTTTCCAAAAAGAGACAGGGAGCCACAGAGACGAAGACAGAACCAGGAACACTGAAATGTATTCCGACTTAGATGGAGACAGAGGCGGAAGAAAAGGGGAAATGAGACACAGAGAGATGGAAAGACAGAGAAATAGAGGCAGGGCCGACAAACACATAAGGAGCCGAATCAAGAGACACAAAGACAACGGGAAGGAAACGCAGATCCGGCTGGGGAGGATCCTAGAGGCGGTGGGGCTCGTGAGACCCAGATATTTATCGCTCGGTCGCTGATGGTGTTGCTGGCTGATGGTGTCCTCCCCTTTTGCTTATAGCACCCCTCTCTTCCGCATTCTCACGTTTTGTATCTCCTTAGGCTGAGTCCCTCTGCCCGCGCGGTTACCTAGTCCTGGCCTAGGGGAACCTGGATGGCTGCGCAGAGGAGGAGCCCTCGCTCCCTGAGGAACCCGAACCCTCGAAATTTCACCCCCAAACCTGAGCTTGGAGACGGGAACTCGGCTTGGACGCTGCAGGCGGGCGCGGGGAGGGACTCTGCGGGACCTTGCCTAGAGGCAGGGGGGGTGTCCCGGGTGATTCCTGCGGGGTCCCTTTTCAGTCAGGCAGCCACACCTCGGCGGCACCCACCTTCCCCATGCGCGCTGGGACCCTTCTCAACCCCGCAGGCAGGGGGATGACGAGTTAGCCAAGGCCCCGGACAGAGAAGCCCACCGGAGACCACCCGGGGAAGACCCCACCCCCTCCCTCTCCCCGGCCCGGTGTTCCGCCCCCGCCGGGAGGCCCGGGCGCCCCGAGGGTGAGCGCGGAGGGCAGTGCGGCGGCCCGGCGGCTCTTGGAGGCCCCTCTCTGACAATCTTTCCTTTGTTTGTTTTCTTAAATCTGGGAGGCCCGAATTCCTGCCGGATTCCGTAGGTTTCACTCAGGAAGGAGGCGCCCCCACCCTACCCCCTCTCACTTCAGGCCCGGCTGCTGGGGGAATGGCAGGTTCTTCCCGGAGGCCGGAGGCGCGCAGCCCCGCGGTCCCGGGCACGGCGAGCGGGCGCCGGGCGCCGCGGAGAGTCCTGGGCTCGCTGCCCACGCGCGCCACGACTCAGCCCCGCCGGAGGGCCACGGGCAGCGTCCGCTGAGGAAAAAACAAACCCAAACCAGGACTGTTTTAAAAGACACAAAGAGCAGCCCTCCTCCCCATCCCAGCCTCATTCCACACCTCTCCACCTCTCACTCTCGCTCTCTCTCTCTTTTTTTTTTTTTAATTTTGGTCTCCAAACTTGAGCCTCATTAATTTCCAAAAAAAATTTCCCCCAATAAAAGGCAAACATGGAAAGAAAAACAAACTATTAGAAAATAGAGGAGGGAGGAAATGTTATTTAAAAGGTTAGCAGACCGCATCATTTTCCAATGATATTATATACTCCCAGCAGTATCCAAAATATATATGGGCTATGGGCCAAGAATGTTAAAAAAAAAAAATCCTGAAAAAAAAAACCTCACTTAGACACAACATCTGGACTGGGGAGCGAACAAACCCCCCATTTATCACACTTAATCCTCCAATGAAGCAATCGACAGTTGACTTCTGTTTTGCTAATTTAGCTGCTTTCAAGCGCCGGCCCCGTCCAGCCCGGGAATTAAGTGTCACTTGTGGAGCGCCTGCCCTGCCCCCGCCCGTCTTCCCTCCCTTCCGCGCCTGGGCCCTCGGATAGGGAAAGGAGACCATTAAAGAAGAAAGAAACTTTTTACGAATTCCCTTTAACCCGCCCACTCGGGTCAGAGAAAACCTCGACTCTGACCTTCCTTTGCCCTCTCGCCCAGCACCCGGACACCCACTTCCTTGGCGGCCACGCCCCTCACAGCCCGTCAGCTGTCCCCACCCCCCCAACCCCCCCCCCCGCCCCCAGCAGACTCGGTGGAGCAATGGCATCAGCGGGCACCTAATGCCAGCAGCTCCAGGCCGTCA
>PVIY010049148.1:0-16886 GCA_004026745.1 Myrmecophaga tridactyla | reverse complement strand
CTCTGGCTGCTGGCAAGGCCACATCAGAGCAACCTTGGAGGCACAGCCCCTTGGTCTCCTGTGGAAGGAGGTCCGGCCTGGGCTGCGCCCTATCTCATCCGGCCTCTCTGTGGGAAAGTTCTGCCTCTGCAACTTCAAGCAGGCTAATTAATGTTCACTGTGTTTTCAAGAAAGTACTGTGTCCCTATTCATTACGTCAAGCACATTCTCATGTACTGCACTACCTTATCTGATATCCTGTTGTTAAGCAGTATAAAATAAACTTGCACTGGCTTCTCATGGTCATTGTGTTCAGTCAAGCAATGAACCACCTAGCCCCCACTTTCTCTTAAACTCTATGTTGTATTTTTTTCACAAATCTCCCACTGCCCCATCTGATCCTGTTTGAACCGTTGCTCAAGCTGGACTCGGCAATGCAGCAATAGAATTCTGAATCTCTTAGAGTTTAGAAAGTTACACAACGTGTAGTGTATTATCAAGAGTAAATATAGGAGGACTTCCAGGAAGGTGGCAGAGCAGGGTGGCATAAGTTCATTCCTGCTCTGGGAAGCAAGATAGGGACTCAGACAATGACAAGGACTATGGTCCCAAGGTGAGATCCATAACTTGACTTGGCAGAGAATAATCAATGCACCAAGTGCAAAAGGAGAGGAAAACCTCAGCAAAAAGTAAGAAACCACAAAACTTTAGAAGAGGGAAGGAAACCAACTAGCAAAATAACCATATCAAGATAGTCATAAGCCTGGAACACAACAAAATATTACAAAGCACATGGAGATCCAAGCAGAAAGGGCCCAGCCAAACAACCAAATCTAAACTCCAGAGTGGACACAGAATATAGAACAACTACTCCAAGATATTTTATAAAGGATATCAGGAAGACCAGAAGAGCATAAATATCTTATTTATCAGAAGGTTAAATAGAAAAAATGGCATATTTCACAGAAATGAAAGATACAGAGGACCCAATTAGAAATATACTAGAAACACACAAAAGCTATTCAAAGAAGCAGAAGGAAGAATAAGTGAACTAGAATATAGGACAATTGAACTAGAGTGCACAAAAGAGCAAATGGCAAAAAAAGGTAGAGAAATGGGAGTAGATCTTAGGGAAGTGATAGACAACAAGAGGTTCACAAATATAACAATTACTGGTGTTACATAAGGAGAAAAGAAGAGTAAAGGGTTGCAAAAGCTAGTTAATGATAAAATCAGGGAAATCTTCCCAACCCTTATAAAAGACATAAATATACAAATCAAAGCGATTCAGTGACCTTCTGAACAGGTCTACTCCAAGATACATATGAATCAGACTGTCAGGTGTTGAAGGGAAACATAAAGTCCTGAAAGCAACATGAGAAAAGCAGTCAGCTACACACAAGGAGAAATATATAAGACAGACCCCAACTCAACAGGCATCATGGAAGCAAGAAGGTAGTGGTATGATAATTTAAGATCCTGAATGAGAATGGCTTTCAACCAAGAATTCTTTATACAGTCCAGATATCCTTCAAAACTGAGGGAGAGATTAAAATCTTCAAAGAAAACAAAAGATTGAGTGAACTGGTCAACAAGAAACCTGCCCTACAAGAAATACTAAGGGGAGTCGTGTCTGCTGAAAAAAAATGGACAGCAGAAGGAGATCTAGAGGAGGACACAGAATTGAAGAGTACCAGTTAAGGGAAATTAAAAAGGAGAAAAGGGAAAAATATAGAATACATAGATCTGACAAATAAAAGTAAAAGGCAAGATGGTAGAGTCAAGAACTGCTTTTACAGTAATTATTTTGAACATTAATGGAGTAAACTCACCAGTTAAAAGATACAGACTGATAGAATGGATTAAAAAACATAACCTGTCTGTATGTTATCTACAAGAGATGCATCTTAGACTCAAGGGTACGGTTAGATTGAAAGTGAAAGAGTGAAAAAAGATCTTCTATACAAGCTAATCAAGGTAAATCTGGAGTAGCTGTACTAATATCAAATAAAATAGACTTTGTGCAGACAACATAAGAGTCAAAAAAGGACACTGCATAATTATAAAGAGGAAAGTTCACCAAGAAGAAATAACAATCATGAATGTGTATGCTTCCGATCAAGGAGATCCAAAGTACATGAGGTACACATTAGATAAACTGAAGGGAGCTATAGACGTATGAACAGTAATAGCGGGAGACATCGATACACCACTCGCTGCTGTGGATAGAACAACAGCACAGCAGATCAACAATGAAATAGAGAACCTAAACAATGGGATGAGTGAAATAGACACATGTAGATCATTACATGTGAAAACACCAGGATACACATTCTTCTCTAGCACACAAGGAACATTCTCCAGAATAGATCATAGGCCAGGGCACAAACTAAGTCTTTATAAATTTAACAAGATAGAAATTATCCAAAGCACTTTTTTATCACAATGGAATAAAGCTGGAAATTAATAATCTTCAAAGAACCAGAGCTTTTGCAAATATGTGAACGTTAAACACACACTTTCGTCATCACTGGGTCAGGAAGAAATTGCTAGAGAAATTGGTAAATATCTGGAGACAAATGATAATGAGAATACAACATACCAAAACTTTTGAGATGTGGCAAAGGCAGTGCTGAGAGAGAAATTTATTAACCTAAATGTCTACATTAAATTAAAAAAAGAGCAAAACTTGAGGATTTAACTGCTCACCTGGAAAACTGACAGAACAGGAAAGTAATTCCAAAGCAAATAAAAGAAGATACATAATAAAAAGTAAAGCAGAAATAAGCAAACTGGGGAACGATAAAACAATAGAATCAACAAAACTAAAAGTTGGTTCAAGAACATCAATAAAATTGACTGAGCCTTAGGTGGATTAATGAAGATAAAAAAAAAAAAGAGAGAGAGAGAGAGAGAGAGAGAGAGAGAGGACACAGCTTCCGGGAGGATGTCCTAACTGAGGGGAGTGAGTTCACGCCTGCTCCATGAAACACGACAGGAGACGGGGAGGAAAGGACCAGGACTACAGGTCCCAGGGTGTGAGCGAACTAGGAGGGGCTTTAGGTAGTGTTGGGAGGAGCGCGTCAGCCGACGCGGGGAGATAAGTGTGTCGGGGCACCACCGGGCCAGCTGCGATGCCGGGAGGTGCGAGAGGAGGGAGCTGACCGTCCCGGCTCCAGCCTGCACAGCTGTGGGCCGCGGAGACGCCCCACGTGGGTGCCCTGAACAGCGCCTGTGGGGAGCCCAGAGGCTGTGTCCACCACCCGGCAGGCCTGGGGTGGGGGCGTGGGAATAGTCGGCCTGCAATTGCAGGGTCTGGCAGGCCCACACGTGCTGGTCGGCTCCGCAGTCCCCTGGCAGAGACCCCGGAGCAGCCCCCTGCTAAGCAGCCAACCGTGAGTCCCTCCCGCCAGGAGGGGCAGGGCTGAGGGGAGGAGACTCAAGTGTGCCATCTGCTGGCCAGACATGTTAAGTGCAGGTCAGCTGCACCAGAAAGGGAGGGGAGGGCTTGAGGGAGGAGGGGCCTCACGGCTGCCAACTGCTGGAAAGAAGGGGTAAGTGCAGGCAAGCTAACGCCCTATCTGCCTGTCTTTATTTTTATTTTTTGTTTTAATTTTTCTTCTTACTATTTTTTTAATTTTCCCCCATTTAAAATATATTTTTCCATGCATTTTTATTAGTAATGTAATTGTTTTTTATTTTTAAAATTTTTATTGATATTTTATATTATATTTTTATTCTTTATACTCTATTTTTATTTCACGTTATTTTTTTATTATTCCATTTAACTTATTTTTATTATTACTATTATTATTTTTCTCTTAAATTTTCTCTCCCTCTGGTGAGCACCAGCCTGACTTCACTCCCCGTATATCCTGGGGCATCTCCTTTTGATTCTGGGGCCTACTACTGTTGACCTGTATTTTGTTGTTCTTTTTGTTTCTGCATTTCATATTTTTATCATATTATTATTTTACTTTACTATTATCTTTTTTTTCTTTTCTCTATCTTTTTTTATTATTATTATTATTTCTTTTTTTTTTTGCATAGGCCTGTATCTCCTGCATGTTGGACAGCCATTCTGACACTGGAGTACCAGTGCCCCTGGCCTGGCTTCTAACAGACCCCTACATTGACTTGCATCACCTATATGAGATCTGGACCTTGAGTTGGTGGAGAATAACTGACAAACAATGTGCAAAAGGAAGCATTCAGCAAAAACAACGTAAATACAAAACTTTAGAAGAGTAAACGAAACCAATTTGCAAAATAACTATATCAAGATAATCAAATGCCCTGAACACAACAGGAAATCACAAAGCACATGAATCCAAGCAGAAATGGCCCAGCCAAACAACCAAATAAAAGTTCCAGAGAGAGCACAGAATATGGAACAACTACTCAAGGATATTTACAAAGAAATAAAGAATATCAGGAAGACAGTAGAAGAGCATAAAGAAGAATTTTGGAAGTTAGAAAAATGGCAAATCTCACAGAAATGAAAGATACAGTAGACCAAATAAATAATATACTGGAGACACACAATAGCAGATTTGAAGAAGCAGAAGGAAGAATAAGTAAGCTAGAATATAGAACAATAGAAATAGAGTGCACAAAAGAACACATGGTGGCAAGAAAGATGGGAAAAATGCAACTGGATCTAAGGGAAATTATGGATAGCAAGAAGCACACAAATGTAAGAATTATTGTGTCCCAGAAGAAGAGAAGAGTAAAGGGTTGGGACAATTAGTTGAAGATATAATTGGAGAAAACTCCCAATCCTTATAAAAGATATGAATATGCGAATCATAGAGGTCTCACAAACTCCAAATAGAATATTCCGACAGGTCCATGCCAAGACACATACTAGTCAGACTGTTGGGTGTTGAAAAGAAACAGAAAGTCCTAAAAATAGCACAAGAAAAACAATCTACTACATATAAGGGAAAACACATAAGACCTTCTTCAGACTACTCACAGGCACTATGGAAGCAAAAAGGCAGTGATACGATATATTTAAGATCCTGAATGAAAAAGATTTCAACCAAGAATTCTTTATCCAGCCAAGTTATCCTTCAAAATTGAGGGAGAGATTAAAATCTTCAAAGACAATGAAAGATTGAGAGAACTAGTCAACAAGAGACCAGCCTGACAAGAAATACTAAAGGGAACCATGTCAGCCGATAAAAAAAGACAGGAGAGGGAGATCTGGAGGAATATAAGTAAAGGTAATTTAAAGGAAAATAATATACAGATCTGCCAAACAAGAACAAGATGGTAGAGTCACAAACTGCTTTTACAGTAATTACTTTGAATGTTGGTAGACTAAACTCACCAATTAAAAGATACAGACTGACAGAATGGATAAAAAAAACATGATCCATCTCTATGTTGTTTAGAAGAAATGCATTTTAGACTCAACAGTGCAGTCAGATTGAAAGTGAAAGGATATTAAAAAAAATCATCTAAGCAAGCTGTAACCAAAAGAAAGCAGGGGTAGTTATACTAACAGCACACCAAAATAGACTTTAAATATAAAGACATCAAAAGAGGCAAAGATGGGCACTATATATTAATAAAAGGATAAAAGGGACAATTTATTAAGAAGAAATAACAATCATAAATGTGAATGATCCCAATTAAGGATATCCAAAGTACATGAGGCAAATATTGGAAAAACTGAAGGGAACTATAGACTTATGAACAGTAATAATAGACTTCAATACACCACTGTTCACTATGGATAGAGAAACAGCACAGAGGATCAACAAGTAAATAGAGAATTAAACTATAAGATAAAGGAATTAGATCTAATAGACATATATAGATCCTTACATCCCAAATCACCAGGATACACATTCTTCTCTAGCGCACATGGAACATTCTCCAGGATAGATCATATACTGGGACATAAACTGAGTATCTATAAATTTAATAAGATTGAAATTCTCTGACGCACTTTCTCTGATCACAACGGAATAAAAATCAGAATTTTCACAAATATATGGAGATTGAACAATGCATGTTTAAATAATCAGTGGGTCAAGGAAGAAATTGCTAGAAAAATTGGTAAATATCTGGAAACAAATGATAATGAAAATACTACAAATCAAAACGTGGGATGCGGCAAAGGCAGTGGTGAGAGGGAAATTTATTATCCTTAATAACTATATTAAAAAAATAAGAATGACCAAAACTTGAGAATTTAACTGCTCACCTGGAGAAGTTAGAGAAAGAACAGCAAACTACCCCAAAGCAAATAAAAGAAGAGAAATAATTAAGACTAAAGCAGAAATAAACAAACTGGAAAACAATAAAACAATAGAAATAATCAACAAAACTAAAAGTTGATTCATTGAGAAAACTAATAAAATTTATGGTCCCCTCGCTTGACTAACAAAGAAGGAAAGAGAAAGAACACAAATAACCAAAATCAGAAATGAGAGCAGAACCAATTACCACAGATAATGAAGAAATTTAAAAAATCATAAGGGAATATTATGAACAACTATATGCCAACAAACTAGACAACTTAGAGGAAGTGGGCAAATTCCTAGAAACACATGAATTTCCTATACTGATTTGAGATGAAATAAAATATCTCAACCAACCAATTACATGTAAAGAGACCCAATCAATCATTAAAAATCTTGCCACACACAGAAAAAGCCCAACACTAGATGGCTCCACAGGAGAAGATCTTCAAACATTTCAAAAAGAAATAATGCCAATCTTGCTCAAACACTTCCAAAAAATTGAAGAAAAAGGAATGTTACCAAACTCATTTCATGAAGCTAACATTAATCTAATGCCAGTTGGATAAAGATGATACAAGAAGCGGAAACTCCGGACCCATCTCCCTGATGAACATTGATGTGAAAATTCTTAATAAAATACTAGCAAATCATGTCCCAGGCCATATTAAAGGAACTATACATCATGACCAAATGGGATTCATACCAGAAATGCAACGGTGGTTCAACATAAGTAAATCAATCAATGTAATACAGCACATTAACAAATTAAAAGGGGAAAATCAAATGATCATGTTGATTGATGCTGAGAAAACATTCAACAAAATACAGCATCCTTTCTTGATAAAAACACTTCAAAAGTTAGGTATCAAAAGAAATTTTATCAATTTCATAAAAGGCATATATGAAAAACCCATAGCCAGTATCATACTTAATGGTGAGAAATTGAAAATATTCCCCTTTAGATTGGGGATAAGACAAAGATGCCCATTGTGACAACCACTGTTCAACACTGTAGCAGAAGTACTAGCTGGAGTAACTAAACAAGAGATATAAAAGTCTTCCAAATAGGAAAGGAAGAAGTAAAACTCATTATTAACAGATAACATGATCCTATACTTAGAAAACCCTGAGAAATCTACAGCAAAACTACCTGAGCTAATAAACAAATTCAACAAAGTGGTAGGATGAAAGATTAATATACAAAAATCAGTAGTGTTTCTACACACAAGCAATGACCTATCTGAAGCGACAACTAAGGAAAAAATTCCATTCAAAATAAGCAACTAAAAGAATTAGATATCTAGGAATAAGCCCAACCAGGGATGTCAAGGACTTATATACAGAAAATTTTTAAAAATGTTAAAAGAAATTTAAAATGACCTATATAGATGGAAAGATATTCCATGCTCATGGATAGGAAGGTTGAATATCGTCAAGATGTCAACTCTACCCAAACTGACTTACAGATTCAATACAATACCAATAAAAATCCCAGCAACCTACTTTGAAGACTTGGAAAAGCTGGTTATCAAATTTATATGGAAGGGAAAGAGTTCAAATAACTAAGGATATTCTTAAAAAGAAGAGTGGGAGGTCTATCACTTCCAACCTTAAAACTTACTATAAAGCCACAGTAGTCAAAACAGCATGGGACTGGCACAAAGACAGATGGGCTGACCAGTGGAATAGAATTAACAGGGCAGATTTTCCACCAAATAGATGGACATTTGTTCTTTGATAAGGTCCCCAAATCCACTGAATTGGGACAGAATACTCTTTTCAATAAATGGGCATGGGAGAACTGGATTTCAATAGCCAAGAGAATTAAAGAGGACCCCTGCTTTATACCTGATGCAAAAAGTGATTCAAAATGGATCAAAGCCCTAAATGTAAGAGCTGGTGCCATAAAACTTCTAAAAGAAAATGTAGGGGAACATCTTCAAGATCTAGTAATAGGAGGTATCTTCTTAAACTTTATACCTAAAGAACAAGCTGTGAAAGAAAAAATAGACAAATCAGAATTCCTTAAGGTCAAGAGCTTCCGTGCCTCAAAGGGCTTTGTTAAAAAGGTGAAGAGGCAATCAACTCAATGGGAGAAAATATTTGGAAATCACATATCAGGTAAAGGCTTGATAACCTGTGTACATAAAGAAATTATACAGCTCAACAGCAAAAGAACAAACAATCCAATTAAAAATGGGCAGAGGAAATGAATAGGCAGTTTTCTGAAGAGCAATATAGATGGCTAAAAAGCACGTGAAGAGCTGCTCATCTTCATTGGCTATAAGGGAAATGCAAATTAAGATGACAAGGAGATATCACCTCACACCTATAAGAATGATTGCTATTGAACAAACAGGAAACTCAAATGTTGGAGAGGGTGCAGAGAAAATGGAAACACTGATTCACTGTTGGTGGCAATGTAAAATGGTGCAGCTGCTGTGGAAGTCAGATTGGCAATTCCTCAGAAAACTCAATATTAGTTGCCCTATGACCTGACAATACCAATACTCAGTGTATACCCAGAAGAGTTGAGAGCAGTGACATGAACAGACATTTGCACACTGATGTTCATAGCAGCACTATTCACAAATGCCCAGAGATGGAAACAGTCCAAGTGCCCATCAACAAAGGAATGGATAAACAAAATGTGGTATGTACATGTGATGGAATATTATGCAGCAGTTAGGCAAAATGATGTCCCAGAACATATGACAATGTGTATGAACCCTGAGAACATAATGCTAAGTGAAACGAGTCAGACACAAAAGGACAGGTACTGTATGATTCCATTATTGTGACTCTAAAGCCACAATAATGTGGCTTAAAGCCACCAGTGTTTTGGAGCAGCTAGAAGGAAAAATCTGAGTTGAGGGCATGATAGCCCATGACAAACTGTGGGAACTGTTCTGTAGCTGCTTGTTGAAGTGTGCTTTGAAAATTATTGCATTTTTCATTCTTTTCTTTGTTTATATATGTTATATTTTACAATTAAAATGGTAAAAAAATGTATAGGCAGTTATAATAATATTAGGTAAAAAAAATTCCTGAAATAAAAAATTTGAAAATATTTAGTAACATAGCTCACTATTATAACAAAGTTGATATTTTTAATAATTTTTTACTTGATATTTTGAGAACTCAGTTTTGATAGTTAATCAAATGGTATGTAAGATGAGTTTAATATTTAGAATTTAAGAAACTCTGATATCTGTATTTATAGATTTTCTCCCTTCCTTGCTTTAATTTTAAACTGATTTATGAAACATATTGTAAAACAGGCTTTATGATATTACTTAGACATCTTTTTTTTAATGTGTCTGTGGATAAGCTAAATGAGCTATCCATTTTAGGTGCTTAAGATTTTCATATGTTAATTGTAAAAATATCTGTATTTCATATTTTCCTGAAATCAGGAAAATTTTTAGTAACAAAAGTCATTACTATAGGAATGCAGATATTCATAAGAACTTTCTAGTTGATATTTTGAGAACCTTCAGTTCTGACAGCTGATCAATTGGTATCTGAGTTAGTGTTTCATACTTAGAATTTAAGAACTTTGCTGTCTGAATATGTAGAGTTTTTCTTTGTTGCCTTAATTTTAAATTGGTTAATGAAGTTTATTGCACAAACACAGGCTTTACAATGATTATTTGTATAGTTTATTTAAATATGCCTATGGTTTTATGCTGACTAAAATATCCTTTTTTTGGTGTTTCTAACTGTATTGTTTGTTATCTTAAATAAAAAAATAAAAAAACTAAAAGAGAAAAAAGAGAGGACACAAATAAACAAAATCAGAAATGAGAGGGGGGTTAGTACCACATATAATGAAGAAATGTTAAAAATCATAAGAGAATATTATGAACAACTCTAAACCAAGAAATTAGACAACTTAAATGAAATGGACAAATTCCTAGAAACTCATTAATTACCTATACTTGGTCAAGAAGAAATAGAAGATCTCAACAAACCAATCACAAGAAAGAGATTCAATCAGTCATTAAAAATCATCCCACAAAGAAAAGCCCATGGCCAGATGGCTTCACAGGGGAATTTATCAAACATTCCAAAGAGAATTTATGTCAATCCTACAAAAATTTGAAAATGTTTAGTATCATAGGTCACTATTACAGCAAAGTTGATATTTGTAATAACTTGATATTTTAAGAATGTATACCATTTTGCTAGTTAATCTAATGGTATTTAAGATACCATTAAGATAGAGTTTAATATTTAGAATCTAAGAAACTCTGATGTCTGTGTCTGTTGAATTTTCCTTACTTGCTTTAATTTGAAATTGGTTTATGAAAGATATTGTACAAACAGGCTTTACAATGATTATTTAGATACTTTATTTTATGTAAATATGCCTACAGATAACTAACTAAGGTAGCCATTTTTTGGTGGTTAAGACTTTCAAATGTTAATTGTAAAAACATTTGTATCTTTATATTTTTCTGAAATCCAGAAAATGTTTACTAACAAAGGTCACTACTATAGCAATGTTGATATTTGTAATAACTTCCTGCTTGATATTTTGAGAACATTCACGGTTTGACAGCTGATCAAATGGTATTTAAACTGGTATCTAATATTTAGAACTTAAGAAACTCTGATACCTATATTTGTAGATTTTTTCCTTGTTGCCTTAATTTTAAATTTGTTTATGAAATTTACTGTGCAAACACATGTTTTACAATGATTATTTGGATACTTTATTTAAATATGCCTAAGGTTAAGCTAAGAAAGATATCCATTTTTGGTGGTTCTAAGTGTATCATTTGCTTTCTTAAATAAAAATATTTTAAAAGAATAAATGTAAGATAAAAATCAGAGAAACAATATATTTTAGCAGAAAGGAAGGCATGAAGGTAGCAGGAAGCTCCTTCCTCTCTCTAGTCGAGCTTTCCCAATACAGGAGTTGTGTAGATTCCCGAGGTAGAATTGCTAGGTTTATTTTGGTGTCATGAGAGGCAGAGAAGATTACTAGTAGCACCTTGGCTGTATCTGACAAAAGTTACATCACAAACTTTTACATTTATTGGTTTCAGTGTGCTAAAGAATAACACATCTTGAGTGACCAGTACAAGTTTTTATTTCATTTCTGATGCTGCCCCTAATTCATTGCACAATCATTTAATTGTGCAAAACTTAGCAATAAAAACATGTCCTCCTGTGAAAATTATTTCAAGCTAAACTCAGTTATATGCCACTAACATCCTGTGTTCTCACTTTTTTTGCCTCCTGTGAGATTAGAAGATGCAGTTTCTACACTAGAGCAACATGTGAGAAGGACCATATAATTAGTAGAATGTGAAAATAGCATGAATCCATCATAAACTTATCTAATTTACACTTGCATAGAAGCAGCACAGCATAGGCCTATTATTCAGCTTTGCATGCACATTTGCATTTTACATGAATAAATAAAAATAGGAAGTAAAGAAGAAAATATATACACTAAAATTTAAATGAAAAAATAAAGTAGGATAACAGGAAGAAAAAAAACTCTGGAAGGTTTTGACTGGTTCTAAAGTACTTATCAGCAAATTCAACCAGGTAAAGTGAAGTAATTTTTTAAGAAAATTATGTGATTCCATCCATCCCATGGACAATTTTTAAGTGACTAGCCCCTTCAAAAATGATATATCTAAAATAGAAGCTATAAAATTTAATTATCCTTGCCTATTAGGAACAAACAGAGTTTCTAACATGTATTCAATGCTTTTTGTTTTCATACTATCAATGAGGATGGAATATCACCCCTGTATTATTCACTGCAAAAATGCATAACCTGAATTTGATCATAAGGAAACATGTCACAGACCCAAATTCAAGGTGAATCTACAAAGTTACTGTCCCACATGCTTCAGAATAATCAAAGCCATCAAAGTAAAAAACTGACTAAGGAAACTTTCCAGAGTAAAGGAATCTAAAGATTACTAATGGCGATGTGTGGTCTTGGGTTAGATGCAGAATTCAGGAAAATATAATAAATAAAAAGGGCATCACTCTGACTGTCTTAGAAATTTGAATTTTAACTAACTTAGATAAACTTGTATTAGTATCAAATTATCTCACATCTAAAATATATAATTTTACAGTGTTTATGCAAAAGAATGTTTTATTCTTAGAAAATATGCATTGGAGAATTAAGGGGTAAAAACATAGAATGCCATGAATTTTCCCTTGAGTGGTTCTGAGAAAGTACATCTATATTTATAAATGAATGGGAGAAAGGAATGAAAGAAGAAAAGGAAGGAAGGAAAGGAGGAAGGAAGGATGGAAGGAAGGATGAAAGGAAAAGAACAAAGTGGAGAAAAGTGCAGACAATCAGTGATTGTGAGTAAAAGATGGTATGGGAGTTACTTGTGCTACCCTTACAATGTTTTATGTATGAATGAAATTTTGTCAAGTAAAGAGCTTAAAATGAGGGCAGTTGTTTGAGTTTCCTGGCTGCTAAGTCATGCAATGGGTTGATTTAAACAACAGGAATTTTTTGGCTGTAGTTTGAGATGAGGCACTATGAAGGCATCACGCAGGAGATACTTTCCCCCTGTGGACTGTGGCATTCTGGTCTGAGCTGCTGGGCTCCCTGGTCCTTGGTTTTTCTGTCATGTGACAGTGCACGAGGCAGCCTCTCCTGGCTGCTCTCTCCTCCTCTTTCCTCTTTTCCATTCTAAAGAAATTTTCCATTTCTTTAGAATTTTCCATTTCTAGGGCATTTATAAGATTCCACAAGGGTTCCAGGCACTAGAGTAACTTGCCAGAAACCTGCAACCTCCAGATGGGTCCCTGGTCCAGATAAGTCCTGAAACATAGTCCAGCCTCTCCAGAACATCAGATAGTTCCACCTCCCTACCCTATATTAGTGACAGACCCTTCCAATATCAAAAATGTAGAATTGCCATAACCCAAACAGGATCGGCTGGAATAATCTTGGTTGGGGGTTGGCAGGTTATGGTAGGTAGCAAAGTCTGCCTGAAGCTTGCATAAGAGTAACGTCCAGAGTGGCCTCTCGACTCCATTTGAACTCTTTCTGCCACTGACACTTTATTAATTACACTTCTTTCCCCCCTTTTGGTCAGGATGGAATTGTTGATCCCAAGGTGCCAGGTCTGGATTCATCCCTGGGAGTCATCTCCCACATTGCCAGGGAGACTTTCAACCCTGGACATCATGTCCCATGTAGAGGGGAGGACAATGATTTCACTTGCAGAGTTGGGCTTAGAGAGACTGAGGCCACATCTGAGCAACAGCAGAGGTCCTCCAGAAGTAACTCTCAGGCATGCCTATAGGTAGGCTAAGCTTCTCTGCTACCTACATAAGCGTCACAAGAGTAAGCCTCATGATTGAGAGCATGGCCTATTGATTTAGGTGTCCCTAAAGTTTGACATAGTATCAGGGGATTCCCTGATGGTAAGGTTCAATAGTTCCATATTCTTTCTCCCCTCCCTCAGGGGACTTTGCCAATACTTTTTGATTAACTGCTTAATATACTCTAGGACATTTCCAGGCATTACAATAATCCTTAAAGGTTTAAAGGACCTCTTTCTTATTCTGTGCTTCCTGTGTTTCAATTGAGATGGCCCAAGGTCCACAGTCCGACAACATTCTCAATTTTAGATAATTTCATTGTTCTCTAGAGACAGAAAACCAATAAACATGCCCTAACCAAATAGGAAATCTAAATGTCCTCTCAACTCTTGTCTCTCACCCCATTATGTACCTCTGCTGTTGCCATGGTAGTGCTGACATTTTCCTTTTAAACACAGCTCATAGCATGCAATAGCAGTTTTCCCCCTGTATCCTGAGTTGGTGGGACAGGTAGGTCTATACAACCCTTTTTCTTCTTCTTCATCTTCAATATGATAATATTACTTTTAGACCCACTAGAGAATCACGTTCACTCCTGTCTATTCCCTTACATTGGACTTCAACCTCATTAGCTAACAGTTCACTCATCTCTAGCTTCCATGTATCTCTAAGTCTCCTAAATTCTGTATTATAAACTTCTGATTATACCTTTATGCTGGTCATAAAAGTGTACTCATACAGTATCTATCCTTTTGTGTCTGGCTAACTTCACTCAGGATTATGTCCTCGAGGCTCATCCATCTTGTCATGTGCTTAGGACATCATATTGTCTTACTGCCACATAATATTCCATCATATGTATATATCACTTTTTGTTGATTCACTCATCTGTTGTTGGGCATTTGGTTTGTTTCCATCTTTTGGCAATTGTGAATAATGTGGCTATGAACATCAGTGTGCAAATGTCTGTTTGTGTTGTTGCTTTCAGCTCTTCTGGGTATATACCAAGTAGTGGTATTGCTGGGTCATAGGGCAGTTCGATATTTAGTTTCCTAAGGAACCACCAAACTGTCTTCCATAGTGGCTGCACCATTATACATTCCCATCAGCAGTGCATATGTGTCCCAGTTTCTCCACATCCTCTCCAACATTTATGCTTTTGTTTTTGTTTAATAGCAGCCATTCTTATGGGTGTGAGGTGGTATCTCATTGCAGTCTTGATCTGCATTTCCCTTATAGTCAGTGAAAATGAGCATCTCTTCATGAGCTTATGAGCCATCTGTGTTTGCTCTTCAGAAAAATGCCTGTTCATATCTTTAGCCATTTTATAATTGGATTGTTTGTTCTTTCGTTGTTGAGTTGCATGATTTCTTTGTATATGCAGGAAATCAAACTTTTGTCCAATATGTGATTTCAGAATTTTTTCTCCCATTGAGTTTGCTGCCTCTTCACCTTTTTGACAAAGTCTTTTGATGTGCAGAAGCATTTGATTTTGAGGAGTTCCCATTTATCTATTTTTTCTTTTGTTGCTTGTGCTTTGTGTGTAAAGTTTAGGAACCTACTTCCTATTACTAGGTCTTGAAGATGTTTCTCTACATTTTCATCTAGGAGCTCTATGGTGCTAGTTCTTATATTTAGGTGTTTGATCCACTTTGAGTTAATTTTTCTGTAGGGTGTAAGATGGGGGTCCTCTTTCTCTCTCTTGGCTGTTGATATCCAGTTCTTCCATGCCCAATTATTGAAAAGACTATTTTGTTCCAGTTCAGAGGATTTGGGGGCCTTGACAAAAATCAATTGACCATAGATCTGGTGGTCTATTTCTCCACTCTCCATTTGATTCCATTGGTCAATGCTTCTGTCTTTCTACCAGTACCATGCTGTTTTGACCACTGTGGCTTTATAATAAGTTTTAAAGTCAGGGAGTGTTGTTATTCCTCCCACTTCGTTCTTCCTTTTTAGGATGCTTTTAGCTATTTGGGGCCTCTTTCCCTTCCAGGTGAATATGGTAGTTAGCTTTTCCAAATCTTCAAAGTTTTATTTGTCAGAGCTATATATTCTTTTCCATCTTTCTCTTTGTATTCTTTAAATTACCCTTAGTGGTACTCTTCAATTCTGTGCCTTCCTCCAGACCTCCTGGCTTTTTTTTTTCAGTCAGAAGAATTCCTTTTAGTATTTCTTGTAGGGATGGTCTCTTGTTCACAAATTCTTTCAGGACTTCTTTGTCTATGAAAACTTTAATCTTTCCCTCAATTTTGAAGGACAATTTGGCTGGATACAGAACTCATGGCTCAAAGCCTTTCTTTTTCAGGATCTTAAATATATCATACCACTGCCTTCTTGCCTCCAGGTGCTAGTTGAGCAGTCTGAACTCAGTCTTATTTGATTTCCCTTCTATGTAGTAGATTGTTTTTCTCTTGCTGCTTTCACGATTTTCTGCTTCTCTTCAGCATTTGACAGACCGATTAGTATGTGCCTTAGAGAAGGCCTATTTGGATTTATTCTGTTTGGAGTTCTTTGGGATTCTTTGACTTGTATATTTATGTCCTTTTTGAGGGTTGGGAAGTTTTCCCCCATTATATCCTCAACTACTCTCCCTAGCCCTTTACTCCTCTCTTCTCCTTCTGGGACACCAGTGATTCTTATATTTGCGTGCTTTGTTTTGTCTATCATTTCCCTGAGTTCCCAATCCATTTGTTCCATCTTTTTTGCCATTTGCTGGTTTGAGTCTTCAAAGTCACTTATCCTGTCCTCTATATCACTTATTCTTTCTTCTGTCTGGTGTTGTGTGCCTCTAGTATGTTTTCATTTGGTCAACAGTCTTTAATCTCTGTGATTTCTGCTATTTTTCTATTTATTCTTTCCAGTTCCTCTTTGTGCTCTTCTACCACCTTCTTAATCTCCTCTATGCCATTTGCTATCTCACTTATTTTATTAAGTAGAATTGTATGACATCTTTGATTAATTGTTCCAATGTCTGTGTCTCCTCTGGTGTTTGAATCTGGTCATTAGGCAGGGCTATATCTGTCTGCATTGTGATATGCTTAGTGGTCTTTTCCTGTCTTCATCACAGGTAAATATCTTGATTGATTTACTTTGGAAATTGATTTCTTTCAGTTGTCTAAGGCCTTGTGTTTGCGGGATGGTTGTACAGCAGGGAGCAGGGCATGGGGTGGACCACTCAGGGTGGTGATTTGTTTCAGAACAGGTGTGGGTGCAGGCTGGGGATGTTACACTGATGAACATGGGCGTCCATCAGCCAAGGAAGATGTAGCTATACGGGTGCACTGGCCTGGGGGGTGTAACCCTGGTGTGTGCTGGTCTAAGGCACCG
>PVIY010049147.1:0-16889 GCA_004026745.1 Myrmecophaga tridactyla | reverse complement strand
CATCTTCATAGTAATATTTTTCCAGATGTGTGAGAATAATTCCTAAAAGTGAAAATTATAGATAAAAGTGTAGATTATAGATTAAAATGTTAATTTATATTTAGAAATTATGTAAAGATTAGTTTATTTAAAAGTTTGCCACTATGTTAATGTCATTATAGTACATTATTTTTATTTTTGATTCCATTTATAATTACTCTTACATGTATGTCTAACATGTTTTTAGATTATTGCAAGTCTTTAAAAGTATCTGTGCCTATTTTTGGCATGTGGTTTATGATTTTATATATTCAGATATATTTGAATTTCTTTACTTTTCATTTTAAACATTATTGAAGCATAATTGATATATAGTAAACTGCACATATCTTAAGTCCACATTTTGATGAGATTTGACATATGTATAACTTCCTAGAGATACCACCACAATCAAGATAATGAACACACCACTCATTCCCAACAGTTTGCTTGTGATCTTTTCATCTGTCCTCCCTGCCATCACCCAATTTTGCTATTCACAGCTAAGGGTGGATCACTTTCCTCAGTATAGATTGGTTTGCATTTTTTAGAAATTTCTATAAATGTACTTATTTTTGTCTGTCTTGTCAATATAATTGTTTTCAGATTCCTCCATGTTTTGGTCTGTATTGGCAGTTCATTCTTTTTCATTTCTGAGAAAAATTCCAACATGTGATATTTGTCATTTCAATTTTGTAGGCAACTATAAATAAAATAATAAATAAAATTGCTATGAAAATTCATGTCAAAGTCTCTGAATTGGCATGTACTTTCATCTTAGAAATGAAAAGGCTGAGTCTTGGAAGCTATATGTTTAAATGGTTAAAAACTACAAAACATTTTTTCAAAGTACTTGCATGAATTTACATTCCCACAAGCAGTATAGGAGTGCATCATTTGTCCACATCCTAGGAATGATCAGTTTTAGACTCCTAGGGCTTTAGTAGGTATGTAGTAGTATCATCTAGAGATTTTAATTTGTATACACCTAATGGCTAATAAGGTTGAGGTCCTTTTGGTGTACCTGCCATCTATCTTCCTTGGTGAAGTGTCTGTTTAAATTATTGCCTATTTTATAAGGCAAATTTATAAGCAATTTCTCCCTAGGAGCCTCTGACATGAAACAACCCTACAGACACCTTGATTTGGCTTTCTGGCCTGCAGAACTGTGAGATTTCTTTTGTATAAGCAGCAAGTTTGTGGTAACTTACTACAGAAAGTCTAGGAAACTATTATATCATGCATGGATAAATAGGCTGAAATTTCTTCCCTTTAGTGTAACTGGTTGGGATTGCTAAAGAACAACTATGTAAACTCCATGTGGGTGGATGAGCCCGGTTATGTAATGATTTCCAAAAGCCACCGTCTGTGAACACCTGTACAATGATGTCTGGTTTATGGTTATGTCCATAACAAGATAGACTCCTAAATTATTGAACAATAGTGTGTAGCCATGATCTGAGTCACTGAGTATCTTGATCTGAGTTACTGAGTATCTATGTACATAGGAAAAAATCATTTTGTTTGGGGAGAAGTAATGGAGAATAATACAGTAATTTTAATTGACATACAATGTCCTCACCATTACTTTGAATGCTCTGCTAATGCTATGTATTCTAACAAAAAAAGTTCATAAATATATTGATAAAATCACACGTAAACCTTTTTCTGATAATAAGGCTCAGGATCAGAAATGTTTTGTAAGGTTAATTTGAAAACTCCAAATGATGTATGAACTATGTTAAAAAAAATTCCAGAAAAGGAAATAAAATCTATTTTCAAAAAGTGGAAACTCAATTAAATGACTATCAATAGGGTGAAGAAAGGAGAGGAATTGAACTTAAAGGGAACATGAAAACTCATAAGAAGGAAAATGTCACAATTAACATTCCTAATGCAGGGAATTCCTATTTCTCTGTGGATGATTCATACTGGCAATGTCAGAATGTTGGTAGTCTTTTTTATTTTATGTCAAATGTTGTAGATGTTGATTAAAAAAAACAAATAATGGAAGCTACCTGTGAAATTATGGCCTAAATATGTCCTTCAGTGTAAATGACACATACCACAGCCAGTGCTTAAAGACCCACATATTTTCTTGAATAATAGTCATGCTCATGTGTAAAGAAAGAGCTTGAAGAGCTCTGCTTTAGGTTGCAGAAGTCATTCTGGTTCTCGTATGCTTTGGAAAAACTTGTACTCTTAAAATTTTTAGTATATCTTGAAATGGCATGAAATTTCAGATTCTCATGATGGACATTTCAATCCTTTTTTTCTTATCCCAAATACTAACAAAGGAAAGAGAAAATATTATTTGAGAAGACAAATAGATATATAAATGCCTCTGAAAATGTCATCCCTTTTTGATGCATTTATTAGCAGACAAGGAATGGAAGGGAATTTTCTTAATCTGAAAAAGGTGCTCTGCAAAACATTACAATCAGCACTTTACTTAATCAGGAAAAATGTGGGGTGTGAGTTCAAGAAAAAGATGGATGTCCTTTCCCCTGGAAAGAGTCAGGAAAAATAAATAAAATATATATAAATGTCACTAAGAGAGAATTTAAATCATGATTAATGATGGCATAAATACATATTTGAAAAACAATGTATTTCACCATATTGGGAGATTTAAAATGAAAAATATGCATAAATATAGTCATATCAAATTATACAGAAGAAGCACTTGAAAAACCTCACATCTATTTCCAATGAAAAATTCTCAGCACACAAGAAAAGAAAGGATATTTTCTGATTCTGAAAATGCAAGGTTGTCAGTTGAACTGTTTCCCTCAGGAAGATGTATTCATGTCCTAGTTCCCAACCATATTAAAACCCTATTAAGAAATAGATACCTGAGCATAATGTTAGTTAACTTGAGGCAAACTGGACTATGGTGGGTCCTAATCAAACAGTATTGATGTCCTCATGAAAAAGAAAATTGGACAGAGACAGAGAGAGAGAGAGATTGAGAGAAGGTTGTCATGTTGCAGAGGCAGAAAATGTCATGGATTTTAGGTAAGTCACTGTCAGAACCCTACAGATTTCAGAGGAAGTATGGAAATGCCTGCACCTTTATTACAGATTATTAGATCCGAGAACTGTGAGACAATAAATTTCTATTGTTTTAAGCTACCCAGATTGTGGAACAACTTACTGCAGCCCTAGAAAGCTATGACAGACATCTACAATAAACTGTAATTAATGTCACATTTAGTGTAGAAAATATTGAATGCTACACCCCTTGGAGCAGGAATTAGGTAGGATATCTGCACATGCCACCTCTATTCAGCATTCTACTAGTGGTTATTGCCAAGCAGTAAAGTTAAAAAAGGAATAAAAGCTTAAATCTACTGGATGGATGAAAATAGTTGTCTTCACCTGCTTTCAACAAATCTTCCATGTAGAAAGTCATATACCATCTACAAAGAGGGTTAGCGGGAGTAGCAAGAGAGATTATAAGTGTTGCAGGAATAAGGTTCACATACAAAATTCTAATGTAATGGTATAGGAAATCAATAGTAATTAAAAATTCAAAACTGAACCTGAAAAAGTATTTATGGTTAAGAGATGAAAGAACTGTACACCGAAAAGTACAAAATTTGCTGATAAAGTCTAGAAAGAGACCTACAAATAGAGGTATATACCAGTTTCATGGATCACATGACTAAATATTGTGACTTCAATTCTATCCAAATCAATCTCTAGGTTCAGTGCAATCCCACTCAAAATTCAACTATAATTTATGTTTAAATTGACAATCTGATTATAACTTAATTGGAAATGCAATAGACCTAGAATAACCAAATCATATCTGAAAAAGAATGAAGTTGTAAGATCCATACTATCTGATTTTAACATGTACTATAAAGTTACTGTAATTAAGACAGTATGATATTTGCATTAATTAGACAAAAGATCAATGGAAAAGAATTGAGACTTCCAAAGTAATGTCTTATATTTATGGTTAACTGATTTTTATTTTTTTTTTTATTTTTGTGTGTGTGCATGGTCCGGAAATCAAACCTGGGTCTCCCACATGGAAGGCAAGCATTCTACCACTGAACCACCCATGCACTCCTATTTTTTGTTATTTTAATGATGAGTTTTGAGAGTTCTTTATGTATTCTAGATGCAAATATTTTGTTGAGCATGTGATTTGCAATATTTCTTCCCAGGCTATAATTTGCCTTTTCATCTTCCTACTACAGAATTGATTTTTGTAGCTATATAATAAGTCTTGGTATAAAGAATATTGACTCTTCCCTCTTCATACTCTCCTTTTTGAAACTTATTTTTGATGCTCTATTGCCCTTCCTGTGCATGTAAATTTTAGATCACGCTTGCTATGGATACAAAAACCCTTACTGAACTCTTTTAAAAATAGAAATTGCATGAATCTATAGACCAATTTAGGGAGATGTTATTATTTCATCTTTTAATCCATGAATTCTGTGTGACTATTTAAGAATAGGGGTGTTGTTATTGTTTATTTCTTTTTCCCCTTGCCTCCTTTTACCCATTTTTCTATGTGTGTGAATTGCTTATTTTCTGCCCTAATAATCCTATATTAAATTTTCTTTCCTTAATATTTTACAGGCTTTGTGACTATATAAAAATAGATAAATAAATGTTTCTTCAGTAGAGGTGTATATATACACATAGACATTTGGGTGCATATATTTTTTTCACATACACACATATACCTACACACATTTATTATTTTGTTCACAGTTTACATGTGAAAGGCATGATGATATTAAACAAATTTCCCATTTCTTTCACAAAAAGTACCTCTTCAGAAAAGTTTCAAGTTTTTATAGAAATTTAATTTCTTTAGTTTCTTCTCCATATTTATTCTTAGTATTTTATTCTTTGGTATTTTACCAAATTTGGAATATTTTCAACCATTATTATTCAAAAGTGCTTCTTTTCCAAATTCTATCTGCTGAGACTGTAAGTACACATTTATTAGATACATTGGTATAATCTCACAGGCCTCAGAATTCTGCATAGATTTCAAACTTTTTATGTTGTTCAAAATTGGATAACTTCTCATGTTCAATCTCAAGCACACTGACACTTTCTTCTGCCAATTTTAAATATGCTCAGAATTGTTTATTTCAGCAATTTCATTTTATTGCACTTGAAATAACATTTGGTTCTTTTCATAGTTTCTACAGCATGTTGTTATTTCCAATATTTTTTACATTATGACAATGTTTAGAATGTATTTTTTCATTTTTTGTTGTTTTTAATGCTATTTTTTGAGATATTTCACATACCATATAATCATTCAAATTATACAATGTCACAGTGTCATCATACAGTTGTGCATTCATCACCACAATCAATTTTGAACACTTTTATTTCTCCAAAAGAATACATATGAGAATAAAAATGAAAAATAACACCCAAAATATCATAGACCCCCTTTTCCCTCTATTATTTATTTATTATTTGTCCTAATTTTATACTCATCTTTCCATATACTGGATAAAGGGAGTGTCAGCTACAGGTTTTCACAATCACATCGTACATGCTGTAAAATCTAAACAGTTAAACAATCATCTTCAAGAATCAAGTCTACTGGAATGCAGTTCAATGACATGTATTTCCTTCTAACTATTCTGATATACTACAAACTAACAAGGAATAGCTATAAATGCATAAAAATAACCTTATGAATGACCTCTCAACTCTATTTGAAGTCTCTCAGCCACTGCAACTCTATTATAATAAATTTCTATTTCCTATTTTGGTCAAGAAGACTTTCTCAAGCCCATAATGCCAGGTCCAGCCTCATTCCTTGAAATGAAGTCCCACATTGCCAGGGAAATTTACACCCCTGGGTGTACCCTGGGAGCCATGTCCCATGTACATGGGGGGAGGTGAGTGCACCATGAGTTAACCTGTGAGTTGGATTCAAGAGAGGCCACATCTGAGCAACAAAAGAGGTTCTCTGGGGATGACACTTAGCTATAATTATTATTATTATACATACTTGTAAGTATTTTCTTACATAATTTCATAAGAGAAAACCAAGATCAAAGCCTCAGCCTGTTAAATTGGCAGTCCCCAATGCTTGTGAAGATATATGAAATTCCCCAGGTGGGGAACTTTAATATTTCCAAATTTTTTCTCTAGTCCCTCAAGGAGACTTTGCAAATACTTTTTATATTTCTGCCCAAATTACTCTGGCATGTATTGGGGCATCCCAAAAACCTGTAAAACACAGCAAGATTTCACTCATTATTCATGGTTCCATGTACTTATGGTATTGAATAAACTGACCACACATGTTGAGTTGGATAGTATGCTACAGAAAATATACATTCTGCACCAAATAAATAACTCTTTCTTTGGTCTATGTTCTTCTTTGCTAGTTGTAGGAAGTTGCTAGTTAAATGTCCAAATTAAAGCAATGCTATAAAAATGTCCAAATTAAGGCATCAATAAGAAGTTACCTTCACTTAAGAAAGGTCAATGAAGTTCAGGGTTTCTCTCTCAATTGGAAAGGCACATGACAAACATGGCAACATCTGCTATCTTTCTCTCCAGGCTTCTTGTTTCATGAAGCTCCCCCAGGGGTGTTCTTCTTCTTCATCTCCAAAAGTCTCTGGCTGCATGGGCTGTTGTTGTTCTCATGGTTCTCTCATTGTTCTCATGCTTTTTCCAAAATGCTTCTTCTATTAAAAGATTCCAGTAAACTAATCAAGATCCACTTGGAATGGGTGGAGTCACATCTCCATCTAATCCAGGTTAATACTCACAACTTGGGAGAGTCACATCTCTGTGAATATAATCTAATCAAGTTTCCAACTTATAGTACTGAATGGGAATTAAAAGAAATGGTTGCCCCCACAAGATTGGATCAGGCTTAAAACATGGCTTTTCTAGGGTACATAATCCTTTCAAACCAGCACACTCTTCAACAGCGGTTGAAGTTTTAAGACACAGTAAATATCATTCTTTACCCTTTAGTCTGATTTACCTTAGTCCTAACCAGATCTGCTTCATTCATAGCCCTAACTGAAGTCTGATCTCTTTTTCAGTCTTTTTCACAGCTGCTGTATGGGGGAATGCAGACTTTCATAGTTGCAGAACTCTAGCTCCAGTCTCATGTTTTAGACAGAAGAATTCTACCACTGAGCTACACTTGCACCGCCTCTTGGTGTCTTTTAATTGTTTACATTTGAAGTTTGATTTGTCAAACATTAGTATAGTGCCCCCTGCCCTTTTCTGGCTGTTTGTATGAAATATCTTTTTCCAGTATTTCACTTTCAACCTAGTTTTGACCTTGATCTAAATTGAGTCTCTTAGAAAGTCTGTAGATGGGTCCTGTTTTTTTCTTTTTTAAATCCATTCTGCCTATGTTTCTTTTTTGGGGAGTTTAAACTATTAACATTTAATGTTAATAGTGTAAAAGCAATACTTTCTTTTACCATTTTTTTCTTTTGGATTTCATTTGCTATATCTTATTTTTTTCTCCCTTTTTTAATCTTCCTGATAAGTCTTTATTTCTACACTCTTCTTCAAATCCCTCTGTGCTGGTTTGAAAATGTCATGAACCTACTGGTTGCTTAAGAGTGTGTTGTTTATTCTCCATATATTTGTAAACTTTCTGGCTTTCTGCCTTTTATTGATTTCTAACTTCATTGCAGTATTATCTGAGAAAGTATTTTGAATAAATTCAGTGTTTTATAATATCTTGAGACTGGCTTTGTGACCCAACACATGGTCTTTTCTGGAGCATGATCCATGAGCACTTGAAGAAAATATGTACCCTGCTGTTGTGGAAAGTTTCCATGTAGATGTGTCTCCACCCATTTGGCATTGCTTACTGGACTTCTTTAAGAGGGAGCCATTTCTGGAAAAAGTTTTAAGTGCCAACAAAGCCCACACAGCCAGTGAACTTCAGAAATGCAGAAAGAAAATGGCCCTGGGGAAGCCTTATGAAACAAGAAGAGAAAGCTAGCAGACATCACCATGTGCCTTCCTAACTGTGAGAGAAATCTCAAAATTTACCAGTACTTTCTTTGGACTTAAGGTATCTTTCTCTGGATTCCTTGGTTTGGACATTTCCATGGCCTTAGAACTGTCAGCTTGTGATTTAATAGATTCTCCTTTTAAAAGGTTACCCATTACTAGCATATTGCATTCTGGCAGCTTCAGCAAACAAAAACACCCTCTTTCTTGTCTTTCCTATCTGCCTGTAGTGTTCCTTTTTAGTATTAATTAGAGCAGGTCTCTTGTTCACGAACTTTCTCAGTATGTTTGTCTTAAAATATTTTAAATTCTCCCTCATTTATTATTATTTTTTTTACATCGACATGCACTGGGAATTGAATCCAGGTCTCTGGCATGGCAGGCAGGAACTCTGCCACTGAGCCACTGTTGCCTGCCCTCTCCTCATTTTTGAAAGACAGTTTTGATGAATATAGAATTCTTGATTGACAGTTTTTCTCTTACAATATCTTAAACACATCATACCACTGCCTTCACCTCCATGATTCTGCTGAGAAATCTGCTTGCAGTATTATTGAGCTTCCCTTGTATGTGATGGATTGTTTTTATTTTGCTATTTGGAGAATTCTCTTTCTCTTCAACATATGACAATCTGATTAGTAAGTGTCTTGGAGCAGGTGTATTCAAATCTATTATTTTGGGGGTATGCTGTGCTTCTTGGACCTGTAATTTTATGTCTTTCATAAGAGACAGGAAAATTTCAGTAATTATTTCCTCCATTACTCTTTCTGTCTCTTTTACCTTCTCTTCTTCTTCTGTGACACCCATAACATGTATATTCATGTGCTTCATGTTGTCATTAATTTCCCTGAAACCTTGCTATTCTAGTTTGCTAGCTGCCAGACTCAACATACCAGAGATAGATTGGCTTTTAATAAAAGGGGATTTATTTTGTTAATTCTTTAGAGGAAAGGCAGCTAACTTTCAACTGAGGTTCTTTCTTATGTGGGAAGGCACAGGGTGATCTCTGCTGGCCTTCTCTCCAGGCCTCCGGGTACTGACAACTTTCCCTGGGGTGATTTCTTTCTTCATCTCTGAGGGCCTGGGCTGAGCTGCAAGTGCTGAGATGAGGTATGCTAAGCTGCTTGGGCTGTGCTACATTGAGCTCTCTCATTTAAGCATCAGCCAATTAATTCAAATGTCTTTCATTGCAGCAGGCATGCCTCCTACCCGACTGTAGATATTATCAGCAACAGATGATGTTCACATACCATTGGCTCATGTCCACAGCAATATAACTAAGCACCTTCATCTGGCCAAGTTGACAACTGAATCTAACTAACACACTTGGCCATAGTTTTCCATTCTTTTCCCTATCTGTTTTTTGTGTGTAGCGTTTCAGTTGCACTGTCCTCTAGTTTACTAATACTTTCTTCGGCCTCTTCAAATCTGCTATTTTATGTTCCCATTGTGTTTTTCATCTTTTCTATTGTGCCATTCATTCCCATAGTTCTGCCATTTATTTTTCAAACTCTCAAGTAGTCTTTTTGTAGCCCAATATCTTCTTCATATCCTTCATCTCTTTTGCCATAGCTTCCCTCAACCTCTTCATTTGATCTTTGATTTTATTTTGCATGTCTGTCTAAGCATCTTTATTTTGTTGTTTCAACTCCTGTATCTCATTTGAAATGCTAGTTCCTTTACTTGGCCACATCTTCATTTTTCTTAGTAAGACTTGTAATTTTTTGCTCGTGTCTAGGCATCTGATTTCCTTGACTAGTTTATCATGTCAGTTGTTTTCAAGCTTTTTGCCCTAAGGATTTCTTGGTGTTTGACTTTTTTTCAGCTCCTATTTTTCTCGTTCTTGCCTTGCCTATGTAGAACCATTTTTTTGAGGAGGGTCTCCCAAGATATGATTTACTCCAATCAGATTTTCCAAGACCAGAGGGAGGAGTAATCATTATTAAGTTTCCCAAGGGTGAGACACAGCAGATTATCAGACTTTCCTTTGAAGCCTCTAGATTCTTTGCCTTTGCTATCCTTAGAATATGGCCTTTATCAGCCTGCAGTTCCTCACTGGTGTAAAATAATGCAGTGCCTTAAATTCTCAGCAGGCCTTCCCTGCTATGTGTGTGTTGAGACAAAGGCTTTGTTGGAAGGCAAGCTTAAATTGTTTCTGTTTTCTAGCCCCAGGGGCCTGAATTATCTGGAGGATGGTTGCCATTTGAGCTGGGCCCCATGACCTCTTTTCTTGGGGGAAGATATGCCTTTTGGTGTTTATCTCCTCCATGATTCATTACTTTGTACCTCAGCCCTATCTTAACTCAGCCCTTGACTGGGTCCCACAGACAATTGAAACTGCCTGAGGCTTTCTCTAAAGAGCTTTGTAGAATAGTTAAAAAAAAAAAAAACAAAAAAGAAAGAAAGAAAAATAAAAGATGTCCCTTTTCAGAGTCAATCCCCAGTCCCCAAAGTTTGCCAGGCCAAAGCTGGAGTAGGTACCTGACTCTATGTGTCTCTCTTCTTGGGTCACAGACTCTTTCCAGTACTCTGATCTTGGCTGACTCCAGAAGCCTCTGTCTTTATTCTTTTAATTTTATTTCATTCTATTTTGTTCCCTCAGACCCACCTGCTCTCTGCTGGGATTACAACCACAATTGGAGCTTGGCTGGGCTGCCTTCCCTTGTTCCCAGTAGAGAGTACTTAAAGGTATGCCTGTTAGGGAATTATCTCCTCCACCTGGCTAGTTATTTTGTCTCTCAGTCATACCTTAACTCTGCCTTTTCCTGGGGAAGTACTGAAGACAGAGAATGCCTAGAGCACTATCTAATGGGTTGTTAAATCTATGTGATCCTTTTCTTGGGGCACAGCATCTTTCCAGTATTCTGAGCTTGTTGAACTTCAAAAGACTTTTTCCATTAGCTCTGCCTCCCCTCTGCAGGGGTGAAACCTTCCAGTTACTTTCATTCTTGCCCCGGTTTTGTCTGTGCTCAGAGCTTGTATTCAGTATTCCAAACTTGTTGACTAATGCCATAATTGGAGCTTGGTTGAGCTACCTTCCTTGCTTCTAGTAGAGAGGGCTTCTTTCTCCCTTAGGGAACCAACTCCAGGACAGCCTGTGGTGCCAGTGGAGAGGGACACCAGCCTCCATGGCTTGGAAGACTGATATTTCTGTGTGTGATGTTGGTCATTCCACCAATTCCAGACTGGTGCATGATTTGTGTCAGATAATTCCTGGCTATTTACTAGCTGTTGCTAGAGGACTAAATTCCATACCTTACTACACTTCATCTTCTGCATTATATTTTTAAACATATTTTCATAATCTCTTTGATTTACCTATCTTTTAATTCCAACATGATCTGAATCATGACAGGATTATTTACTATTGACTGTTTTTCCTCTGGCCATGGGGCTGAAGTCTTGCTTCTTTGCATACCAAGTAGTATTTTCATGTTATGCTGGATATTTATGGGTGCATTTTAATATAGAGATGGTTGATTTTTTTTCTCCTGTTGAACAGATAATCTACTTGTATATATGCTAGATGTTTTTGAGACTTTTGAAGCTTTTCCAGGTGTGTTTAGAGTAATTGTTATAGTCTATGGTTATATTAGCACTCCTTTTAATGTGTGGATTTTCTGGAATTGCAGTTGAATAATCTAGGGGTCCAGAAACTTCCCTGAGATCTGATTATCAGAAATCCTATGCATCCCAAGCCTAAGAAGCCATCATATTTTTTCTTAATGATGAGCAAGGACATTCCAAGAGTGAAGATAGAAAGTTAGATAAAAATTTAGCCCATGTGTAATTCTGGAATTCTCAAACTTTCAGCATAGATTAGATGTACATGTAACTTACAAAATCTGTCACTGCAGTTGTGTTTATAGAGAGGATACTGTTTGGGTCATACCTCAGAAGTACTGAGATAAATTTAAATGTCTGTTCCTGAAGATGTAATATTAGCTTTCTCAATTGTTGTGTAGAGAACAGTGAGTATGGAAATCAATAAACTGGAGGATGTAATCCCAATTTTCAGGTATTATGATATATGGAGTATTAATAACCAATTAATGGTTATACTCAATGGAATGTGGGAAAGATACAGATTAGATCATTGCAATGTGGAGGGCATCTAATATATGGTGAACCAACCAATACCATATAAATGATATCTTGTACCACTAAGCTAAATATTTGCAATAGTTGACTGTTTATGATTTTTTATCAACATGATAGTTAATTATGGTTTGAAGTGAATGTTACTTTTGGATTGGTCTGGAATAATTAAAGGAATTCTTCAAAGTCAGCAGCTTTGCTGTAGTCAATGTGTGCATAATATGCTTACAAACATTGCTAGAATATCAAACTCTCTGCTGGGAATCCTTTTCCAGCAGGAACAACTCTTTGTCCATTTAGGTCCTTTGTGTGCCCAGGCTTTTATTAGGACAATAACATTTTTTTTTGTACCAAAATCATTGCTCCTCTCTAATTCTTTAAACAAATTCTCAGGAATATGATTGCATGTTCTCTAAAAATTCACTTGTGTGGAAGGTGATGTGTTGGGATTCACTTGTAGATTTATTACATTAGGGTATCTATGTTAGGGAATAGCTATAATTAATCAGGATATGTTTGCATATCTATTTTGGCAAAAATTGTTTTTTTCTCCAGATGTATTAATTTCCTATTACTGCAGTAAAAAATCACCACAAACTTAGATGCTCAAAATACAGCAATTTTATTCTCTTAAGTTCTAGAAGTCAGATGTCTGAAATCAAGAGGTTGGCAAGGCTGAATACCTTTTGGAAGCTTCAGGATAGAATTACTATTCTTGCCCTTTACAGTTTCTAACAACTGCTTGCATTCCTTTTTTCATGGTCCCTTCCTTGCATCACTCCAAACTCTTGCTTCCTATATCATGTCCTCTACTACTGATATGCTCCTCCTGATTCCCTCTTGTAAGAATAATTTTTACTACACTGGGCTCACCTGGATAATCCAGGATTATCTCTTCATTTTACAATTCATAACTTCATCACATCTGCCATTCCCCTTTTTACCATGTAAGGTAGCATATTCACATGTTCAAGCAATTAAGGCAATTTGGGGTTGGCATTATAAAGTCTATTGCATTTGAGTTGGACTTTCCCACAGAAAAATAGTTAAACTCTAGTGGATAGATTTTATTCTAACCTAGGTCCTATTTAAGCTGGTCTGAACAGTTTATAGAGTTTAGAACAATGCTTTCCCTGTAGTAATTTTGTCTGATGTCTTTAAATTTTTCAGTGGAGCAATTCAATGGAACCCAATAGACCTGTATATTTTTTAGATTTCTAAAATGAAATCTGGTATATTTCTTCAAAGTAATAATAAACAAATTATAGTAGGTGTTTCAAAGAACAGGAGCTTTTAGAATTCTAGACAGGATTTGATCAGGGTCCCCACAGCTAGGTTTAATGGGCTGCCTATGGGAGGGCCTGGATGGGACATTTCAGAGACCTCACACCAAGAATATTCATAGAAAGGGGCCCTTATTATTATTTTCTCTTTCAGGGTGGCTGAATAACTTTGTTCATAGTGTGTTATATAGTTTGGCCTCTTTTTTTTACACCATTCATTCATTAAGGTTTCAGTTAGACCAGGGCCCAACTTAAGTAAATACATACTTTGATAATTAATCTCTAAATAATTAATACTGTTAAAATGAAGAGGTAGCATAATTATGGCATGGGTATGCATTACACAGTCTGTGTAGGAATATCCAATGAACAGTTTTTGTCAATCTGGGAGTACAAGAAAGAAAGATTTCATGAACAATGTGTAAGTCATTAGAAAATCATTAAAATAAAACTCCTTTTGTCCAAAAATTAAATGTTAGTGTGAACCTGTGATCTCAGAGCCTAGACACACTGATGAAAGGAACCTGTTTCAGGGATCTATTTTGAGAATCCATTAGGGCAGAACTTATATATAAATATGAGATTGAAGCAATATCAGCAGCTAAGGTTTGCCCAATATTTTCTATGAATCCTTGCATCTGGTGAAATTAATTCATCACAGAGAGTGGATTTTTAAAATCTGTTGTTCTGTTGTTTTTTTTTTTTTTTTGGCCTCCCTGGGAAAGTACATAATTCCTATTGATATTCATGTGTTCAGTTCTGTATTCCATTTTGTACATAATTCCATGTATAGTTACCTTCTCAAGAAAAGGTACATGTGCTTTTGACCTCATTTTTTGAACAAAACTTTCTGCCTTTCATTGCTGTATGCTAAAGCACAGTTTTTTTGTGTGAATATAGTATAAAATACAAAGTGTATTCTAATAAATAAATATTTCCCATCTTCTCTACACAAATGAAGGCTTAAAATGGAATACTAGTTTTTGTTAATCTTTTCCCTCAAAAATCACATAATTTTTAAGCTTTCTTGAATGAAACTATAACTATATCCAGTTTTGTAGACATTTCTGAGGAGTCCCATGAGCACATTATGATGCTAAACATGTGCGTCTTCAGGCATTCTATGCTGTAAAAAACAGGCTTTGAAGTCTGACAAAAATGGAATTGAATTCTGACTTTAACCACTTACTAACATTTTTAACTCTCTAACCTTCAATTTAGCAATTTGAAAGTAGAGATAAGACAAAATACCTTTATACATTAACTCATAAAAATAATAGTTTTCAACTGATTTCAGAAGTGGCAGTTGCTGTAATCATTGTCATTTCAGTGCAAAGATGAACACTATTAGCAGTACTATTACTTCATGATTTAAACCTCATCTTTAACATTAAACTCAGTGTCTTTAAATCACTAATTTCATTAGTTCAGTGTTTCTTATAAAATCTAAAATAACTGGAATGGTTCCTAGAGTATAAGCAGTCCTCAAAAACTGGAATTGGTGTAGGCAAGAAGTATATTACTCAATCTAGAATATTTATAGAGAAGAACTTGTTAATTTCTGTTTATTTTGTTTGTGTTTTTCATTTTTATTAGGGTTTCAACTTCATTTAGGAAATGCAACAGCACAGTCAAGCTGCTAGATGCAAAGAAGATATCAGATGTTTGGCCTTGGAGATTTTTCCCAAATGTGCTTGTAAAAGACAGGACATTCCTAAGACAATAATGGTGTTCTAGTTTGCTAGCTGCTGGAATGCAACACACCAGAGACGGATTGGCTTTTAATAAAAGGGGATTTATTTCATTAATTCTTCAGAGGAAAGGCAGCTAACTTTCATCTGAGGTTCTTGCTTATGTGGGAAAGCACAGGATGGTCTCTGCTGGCCTTCTCTCCAGGTCTCTGGGTTCCAGCAACTTTCCCCAGGGTGATTTCTCTCTGCATCTCCAAAGGCCTGGGCTGAGCTGTGAGTGCTGAGCTGCTTGGGCAGTGCTATGTTACGCTGTCTCATTTAAGCACCAGCCAATTAAATCAAACATCATTCATTGCAGCAGGCACACCTTCTGGCTGACTGCAGATGTAAATCAGCAACAGAACTAGGTGGCTTCACCTGATCAAGTTGACAACTAAATCTGCCACAAATGGTAACAAAGAAATAAAATTTGTTACTGCACTACAGAATACAAATGCTTGGCCAGCTACACAGTTATCCCATCTAATATATGTGTCACTATACTGTATAAACATAAAACAAAGCACTTGCAGGAGTTCCAATAAAATTACAAAAGCATCATGCCTGCCTGTCCATTGAAAATGGAGAATTTCCTTCAGTTAATTACCTCTTTCTTCATTGCTCTTAAAAAGGAATAAAATTACACTGTCAAATTCTAAAAGTAGTTGCAATCACCTAAGGAAAAATGAAGAAACTTCCTCAATTATTGCCAGTGCAATAGATACTCCAAAAACAGATATGATTTTGCTAACCACATATTTAAGTCACAGGAAGAGCTGAGTGCATAGACAGTTTGGGGATATTTCAGTAGAAGTCTAGAAGCAACATCTCATTTTGGAAGAAAACCCATTGGAAACAACATAAGCCTGTCCATGATAGTACTCCATAGTTAGTCCCCACCTCTCAGTTAATGCAGTGTGAAATTCCACTGCCAAAATTTCTGCTTCAGCTTCATAAGGAAGGAAACCTACAATTTCCTCTTTCAAGTTACATGATTGATCCACAAATCTCACCACAGGGGCAGCTGCTCTACCCTGCTTTGTCCCCCACATCATCACTGATAATGGAAAATAAGTGTGTCTCTCAATTTCCTGAGAGTTCCTGCATCTCTCACACATCTCTAGCATTTCTTTCTGCTGTGTTTTCAAACAGAACAAAGTGTTAACTGCTGTGGTCTCAAAGAGCATTCTCAGAATTTCTTCACCAGAATTTATTCGGCATTCCAGTATTGCTTGAAAGTTACCAGGAGTAAAGAGACCTTTGGGGAGTTCATCAGCTTCATGTCCATCCAGAGGTATATTTAGTTTTCCCATAAAATCACAATTCCAAATAAAGATTTCAGATGTTCTCTGTTTTCCATCTCTTCAAAGGTTATGGTGGTTAGGTTCTGGTATCAACTTGGCCAGGTGCCCAGTTGTCTGGTCAAGCAAGCACTGGCCTAAGCATTACTGCAAGGATACTTCATGGCTGGTTGATAAAACAGAAGGCTGGTTTATTAAATCATCAGTTAGTTGATTTAATTACATCTAGGATGCAGCTGTGGCTGATTACATCTAGGATAAGCTAAGGGTGCATTTCCTTCAAACGAGTTAATCCAATCAGTTGGGTTTGTTCCAATTAGGTGGTTTCCACTGAGATGTGTCTACATCCACTCAAGGTGGGTCACTTAAGAGGGAACCATTTTGGGAAAAGATTCAGAGCTGACACAGACAGAGAGACCTTTGGAGATTTAGAAAGAAAACTCCCCAAGGGGAAGCTGTTTGAAATGAGA
>PVIY010049146.1:0-16887 GCA_004026745.1 Myrmecophaga tridactyla | reverse complement strand
TTTGCGTACGGAACTTGTAGACATGCTCCAGAAAGGGTTCATAACGTGTACTCCGAACAAATAAATTCAACAGTCTGTGTCATCAAACTATTCCGTCCTCAGCATTCACTTGACCTTAAAAAGAGATGAAGAAAAACATAAAAACATACCAACACCAACAATTAAGACCTATAAAATGATTACGAACTAAATCTCACACTCTAAATAGTCCCTAAACAGAGAAACAATATAATGTCATAAAAAACATATAGCTATAAACCTAGAAAAGTCTACAGGCATCTTCAGATGCCTCCCTCTTCTGGTTCCAATCCACCCCACCCCAATCTCCAACCCCCACCCCCACCATCCTTAGATGCCTACAGGAATCTGTGTACTAGGTCGCTGGCCATGGCTCAGAATATTCAGTGATACAGTTTGGCTCTAACACTACAAGTTCAGAAGATATGGACTATTAACAGCTGCTACTGGTATGCTATCTAGACATTTAATTATTAGAAAAGACAGGTTCAGAATGCACAGTACCCACAAATACAAAAGTTGTATCATTCACTGTTTCCAGGGTTATGGGAACAAAGAATGAAAATCCAAAATGGCTGATTTAAAATTGCCTCAAATGACACTTAGTAGTCAAATAAAAAGCAGAGAGAGGATAAAACATACATGTCTCAATATTCAGGTAACTGGGTCCTGTGGGAACCATTTCCAAGAAACTGCCTTTTTCAACTGCTCAAGATATGGAAACTTTGTAGGATTAGGCATTTATGGAATTGTTGAGCAGTACATTCAAAATGCAACAGAGGAAAGCAAAAGACACATTTCAGACAGATCTTCCAACAGAAGCTTCAAGTAGTGGACAAGAAAACATGTCTCAAAGGTCAGAGTCAGAGGGTCATTTACTAAAAATGCAAAGGAAAAGAAGCAAAGCTGAGCAGAACAGCAATTTATCTGCTGTGGTGATGGCCCCTAGGCTTTGTCATGTTTAAAGCAGAACTCCTCTGAATTCCTATTTAACACAATCCAAAGTCTAAGGTTAAAAGGGTCAAAACTTAGCAACATTTTACTAAATTCAGAAGAAACAAATCAGTAGAAAACCATATGCCAAATGTTCCTAAGCAGCAATAATTTTGTCTTCTGAGTAGCCCATGACTTCCATGGGTAGTTTCTCCCATACCATAACCCAGTGCCTGTTATTGCTGCTTTTCTTTGCAAGAGACAGTTCCACCCAGTAATTAAATCAGAGGAATGAGGATCCTAGTTCTTCCACTGACCTGTTCACTTACCTCCAATGAGAGGCAACAGCTCTGCAAATTAGCCTTTAAAGGCGAATGACACAGAGGAAAGTAGCTGGACATAAAAATGGGGGGTGGGGGGGAATGCTTACATTTGGCCCAAATGAAAACAATGTTGGTATTCACGTCAGTAGTAATGTGTAGTACCTCCCTGTTATCTTGAAAAGACCTGATTTAATAGGGGACCCCCCACTTCCTGGATCCCAGTGCTTTCTTGTGTAAATTTAGTGGGGTAGATCAATCACCTATAGTCCCTTCCAGGCGTAACACGTTATGATTCTATGACTTTGCCTTTAAGAATAAAATAGAGGAGGTTCTGGTGGCTGCTGCCCAGCTTTGCAATCGACTTTTAAAATCGAACGTTTCCAGCAACAATATAATCACTTGGAGAAATAGTGGCACACTGTTTGGGAATAACTACACCATTCATTAAATTTTTTTGGTCCGTAATCGAACCCGGGTCTCCCGCATGGAAGGCGAGCTTTCTACCACTGAACCAGCCGTGCACCACCACTCATTAGATTTCTAAGTCTCTGCACAGTATGGCATTATCCAACAGAAGTGCCACAGGAGGAAGACACAAGACGCATCCTAGTCATTTGGAAACATATTTAGAATTTCTGTTGGCTATAAGAACAAAACATTTCTCGTACAACTGAGAAAGTATCTTAGGCCTGTACATAATGACCCATACAGGGCAGAAGCCTAAACAGCACTGCTGTTTCTATGCGCCATAGTGCCAGTGCCTCCATAGGCTCTAACTTAATACATCACCCCGAAACGGGCCTAAGAAATTCCATGTTAAGTGTAGACAGTGCAGGGTCCAGAGAAAAGACGAAAACGGTCCCGGATCGGCTCGCCAGAGACAGGCAGGACCGGCACCGACCTGCATCCCTGCTCGGGGCGGAAACAAGTCTCTATGCACGCAGAGTATCTAGACAAACCTGTCTGGATGCGTTGCAAGGCGGGGGCCACGTCCCGACCTCCCAGCTACCTCCAGGCCGGCCCGGGGCCCGCGAGTCCCGCCAGTGGGGGGCTAGTAGGGGGTTTAAGGGCCCCTGGGGTTTGGCGACGACCTCCCCCTAGCTAGGGCGCAGGGTCCGGGTCCGTAAGGGCGGACCCGGCCCGTCTCCTCCTTCAGGCCGGCCCGTACCAGCTTCCGCCCCCGCCGAAGCCCCCAGGGTCGGCCACGGCGGCCACCAGCCAGCGCGCAGCAGGTGCCTGCGAAGGCGGACAGGTGCCCGGCTCCGCCCCCGTGTCCCTGCGCGGCCGCCGTCGCTGCGGCGTCGCCAGCGCCCAGGAGGGCAGACAAATGCCGGGCCTAATGACGCCAGGGGGCTTGGGTTCAAGGACTTCTCAGCACTCACGTACCTACCAGACTGCTTCCCAGTACGCCTCACCCCTTTGCCTTCAAAGCAGTGCTTTCGGCTGCGGAGCGCCGCCGCCGCGCGACAGCATCTCCGGCCGCAGCGCCCGCCCAGCCTCAGCTCGCTCCCGGCCCCGCCCTTCCCACCCCTCGGCGTCGGGCTCCGCCCTCTCACCCACGCCCCTGGGCTAGGACGTTTCCGCCCCAGCCTCCCGACGTCAAGTGGTTCTCACACCTGCCCGTCAAGGACGTTCTTCCGGGGGCGTTGGGACGCTAGCACTCCGTTCTGCCAATCAAATCCGCTCCCTTTGGGTGGGGCAGTACTTGACCCTCCCGTTGCGCCGCTCGGGGCGAACTGTCAGTCACAGAAGTATCGGCCCCTGGGGGTGGGAGGGGCAGGAAACAAACAAGCGCCTGGCCATAATTGGCCACAGCGTCCGTCAATCACCATGGAGACCCGCACAGAGTTTTATTCCGGCTGGCAGCTGCGACGATTCAGTGCTGCTGTGACTGCGGGATTTCTTGGCTTGGGCCTGGACCGGGGCGGGGCGGGGAGCTGGGCGAACGTCCCTAAGCGAGGGGATTTGGGGGCGACCCTTGTCGACTGCGTGATCATCCCGGTGCCTGCCTGCCACCCCCGTTCCATCGCCCCCGGTAGCGATGCGGGGTCCGAGAAAGCTACGACTGCCTCACCCGGGTCCCAGGCAGGTGCAGAATGGGAGGGGCCGAGGGATAGCTGTCAGGTTGGAAGGACACTTTACGCAAGGTCGAGAGACGTCCGTTTCCTTGTCAACGAACGGAGGAGCCAAGGGAGCCCGAGGATGGGAGCTAAATCCCCACAGTGGAATCTCTGGCACAGGCGCTGCCAGAGGAGCTTTTTAAAAATATACATGTCATCCCAACCTATAGAATCCGAATCTGGGGGCGGTGAGTACCAGGAATATACATTTTTAACAAGCTCCCCTCCTGATTCTGGTGCACACTGATGCTTGAGAACCTTTCCATGGCAACGATGCTCTTGGCCCAGTGTGTGTGTTTAAATCCTCTAGCCCTCACTTTGTCCTGGAATATTTTTGGCACATCTAGCCCTTCACTGCTCAATAGCCTTCCACGGGGGGGCGTTTCATACTGAATAAAATCTAAACTGAGTCTGCCTTTCATGGCACACACGGTTCTGTCTCCCTTCCGGTATTCCCACCTCATTTCACACTTCTGCCTGTATCCAGCCTGATTCTGCGAATGTTGCCGTTGGCTTTCTCACCTCCAGGACTTTTCTCACGGTGGTGCCTCCTCTTGGGATATCCCTTACAATCTCTGATACTGAAATTCTAATCACCCATCAAGTTTTCTACCCCTTCTCTAGAAATTTGTGGCACTGGCTTTTGGGTCTCTGCCATATAGCCTAACTCAGAGGACGAGAAATATTCTCTAACCAGACTGCTCACTGAATTTTTGGTTGCCTCTGAGATTCTGGAAAATGACCTACTTGTTAAATGGCAGGAAACCAAACATTCCTGATATTATTCCCAAGGGTTGGTTCTGAAATCCTGCTTCCTCCACCAGCTGAAAACACTCGTAAGCCACTTCCTTTTGTCAGTTTGAATACACTTAGGAATGTTATAATCCTCTTAATATTAGTCTCAATTCGTATAAAGGGAAAGACAAACAGGAAATTCCTTCTTATGGCCACAGGTGGCCTTCCTTGGCACCGCTTGAGCCAAATTCATTTTCTTTGCAGGCTCATTGTCTCTCCCAAGCTTTTTTTCTGCCCTCTTCTTGGGCAATTTCATCCCTTTTCCAGGGCTTTAAATCTCACACCAATGACTCAGATACTTATTTCTCCAGCTCAGACCTCTCCTCCAAGCTTCAGATGCATATATCCAACTGCCTGCCACTTGACACTGAATGTCTCAGACACCAATCAGTTAGATGCTTTTTAGCTGCATCTGCCAGAAAACCCAGCTCAAACTGGCTTTGCAAGGAGATTAATCTCACATATTAGGGTAGGTTCCAGGGGTGGCTCCCCAGGCTCAGGCATTGCTTTCCTGACAGTCTCTGGGATTTCACTTTCAGGCCTGGAGCAAGCAGCTGTTGCCTGCCATTCTAGGCACATCCAGACATGATAATGCCTAGCAGAAAATAAAAAAAAAGGATCCCTTTCTTCCAATGGTCTCTTGGAGAGTAAGAATGCCTTTCCCAGATGCTCCTGAGAAGAAGTGCTCTCATGCCTCAAAGACCAGAAATGAATCACTGGGTCTCTGTCTACCTTTAAACCAATGAAGGGCAAGTGAAATGGGTCTACAGTGTTTTGGCCTGAGTTAATCAAGATCTACTCTGGATCCCTGGACTTGAAGCAGAGAAGTGACATGATCAGATTTGTATTTTGAAAAGATCACTTTGCATGGAGAACAGATTGTAGGGGCACAAGAGTAGGAGAGCATTTGGGAAATCATTGCAGAATTTCAGGCAAGAGAGATTGCATGAACTTGGTGGTGGAATTGGAGAAGTGAATGAGTTTCAGATATTTAATGTGTGGAATGAATAGGATTTGGCCATGGATAAGAAGAAGAGGGAGGTATCCCAGGCAGTTCTTGGATTTTGGCCTTGGGTTGTTGGATAGATGATGGGGCCCGTTTACTGAGATGAGAAAACAGAGTCCCATTAAACAGGTGTGGGGAGCACGGAGAATGGAGAAACGAGTTCTATTTGGAGAGCTCATGCTTGGGCGTTTCTACAAACATTGTTGCTTGCCTACGTGATACCCAATTGCTCTTCCTTCATTGCTGACAGAATCTTGATTTTGTTGAGGAGTCCAAGCCCCTCAAGTCCAATGGTTCCCCACTGCTTTAGGGCAAAACCCAAACTCCTTACCATGGCTATGGACCCAGCATGGCAGAGCCAGCACTTGTCCATCCACCTGCCCCTTAGCCCCAGCCACCCTAGCATTTTTGCGGGTCCTTGGAGGCGTGATGCCCTCACCACAGAATTGTGCCCTTGCACTGGGTACTCCCTTTGCCTGAAACATTTGCTTTTCTCCCCTTAGGCAGATCTCAGTTCAAACATCACTTCCTCAGGGCAATTTTCTGATTATAGGGGGGATGAGTGGCGTAGCATCACTCACTAGGCTATAAGTTTCCTGAGGCAGGAATCCTGTCTGTTTTGCTCTCCATCATCTCCCCAGAATCCAGTGTGATGCCCAAATAAACATTTGACAAGCAAAGGACAGAGCAATGAAAGTGTATTTGAAACACCTACCAACTTACACGCCTAGCTCTGCAGCAAGAAGATAGCTCATTATGAAAATCAGGACCATTCATTTTAAGAGAAATGAGAAGGTAGCCTCTAGGTACCATTTAAAATATTTTCAATCACTTATTACACTTGTTACTCTAAATTTTGGGAGCATATCTGATACCACATTTGTGTCAAAAGATTAATTTTACATCAGGACTTAATAGATAAGTGATCTCTATGAATCTTCAAGACTCTTGTTCATGTTCTAATCAGCATAATGTTCACTAAAGCCATTCTTCTTTTGGTCCCTGGAAAATTTATTGTAAAAAGCGGTTTATAAAGTACTTGGAGTCTCAGGTAGGACATGAGATTTTGTTGGTTTGTTCAGAGTGATGCCCCGATGAATCCCAGGGTGATTCGATCAGTGAGTGGAAAAGTATTTGCAAAGTCCCCTTCAGGGAATGGTGAGAACGGGGAGAAATTCAACTTCCCCAAGTTGAATTCTTGATATTCTCACAAGCAGTGTGGACAACCAAAGCTATAGGCTGAGCCCCCAGTCTTGGGGTTTGTTCATATGAAACTTAACCCCACAAAGGATAGGTCAAGTCTACTTAAAATCTAGGCCTAAGCGTCACCCCCAAGAGAGCCTCTTTTGTTGCTCAGATGTGGCCTCTCTCTCCAGCCAACACGATGAGCAGTCTCACCACCCTCCCCCTCTCTGCGTGGGACATGACTCCCAGGGGTGTGTACCTTCCTGGCAACGTGGGACAGAGATCCTGGAATGAGCTGAGACTCGGCATCAAGGGATTGAGAAAAACCCTAGAATGAGCTGAGAATTAACATCAAGGGATTGAGAGAACCTTCTCGACCAAAAGGGGGAAGAGTGAAATGAGGCAAAGTGTCAATGGCTGAGAGACTCCAAACAGAGTCGAGAGGTTATCCTGGAGGTTATTCTTACGCATTAAGTAGATATCACCTTGTTGTTCAAGATGTAGTGGAGAGGCTGGAGGGAACTGCCTGAAAATGTAGAGCTGTGTTCCAGTAGCCATGTTTCTTGATGATGATTGAACAATGATACAGCTTTCACAATGTGACTGTGTGATTGTGAAAACCTTGTGTCTGATGCTCCTTTTATCTACCATATCAACAGATGAGTAGAACATATGGAATAAAAATAAATCATAGGGGTAACAAATGTTAAAATAAATTTAGTTTGAAACACTAGTGATAAATGAAAGCGAGGGGTAAGGAGTATGGTATGTATAATTTTTTTTTCTGTTATCGTTTTATTTCTTTTTCTAAATTGATGCACATGTTCTAAGAAATGATGAATATGCAACTATGTGATGATATTGAGAATTGCTGATTGTATATGTAGAATGGAATGATATGTTAATACTTTTGTTTGTTGTTAATTTTTTTAATTAATAAAAATAAAATAAAAAAAGAAAAAACAAAAAAAGCAGTTTAGATCACAGATTTACTATTAAAAGAATTTAACAGAAGGAAGGGGCAAAATGATGAAGGTTAGTTGAAATGTTTATCTGTGTTTTTCACACAGCCATGCACACATATACCAAGGCTGTTAGTTCCAGCCATTTGCCCCTAAAGCCTTTCCTAAAAGGTAGATTCCTTTACAGCGTGGACGTATCACTGATTGCACATATCACTCAGGATACACGAGATGATTATTTAGCTATGCATTTATTTTCATATGTCCTAGACAAAATATAATCAACACATCAAAACCATGATTTTTCATGGTTAGTAATATTTATGATGAGGCCAAAGTAGGCATTTAAGTTGGTTTTTTTTAAGTGACTGGATTGAAGAAAGGACAATAAATAATTAATAGTCCAATAATTAATAATGACCCTCAGAAATGGCAGAAATCATGAATCCTTGAGAAATTTTGAACTTTGAGAAACATTGCTACAGAGGCCTAATGTGGCTTCTGTCCCCTCTGCATCCTCACTATTCATTTTGATTCTCACTCCTAACATTACAAATGTGCCCCCGGTTTTGGTCACATCTCATTTTCTTCTCTACTTTATTCTCCATAACTCCCAGCCATTTAAGGGGTGGATGGAGGGAGGAAGGGATGGAGGGATGAATGGAGGGTATGAAGATTACAGCATTTCAAAACTCAATCACAGTAGCTGATGGATCACTGTGAACGTTTATGTTTTATGGAAAAGCAACCAACGTTCAGTGTTTCTGCTCAGACAGGGCTGAAAAAACAGTGATCTCCTTTTATAAATCTAAAAACACTTTGAACATGGCATGGCACTACGAATAACCGCTTGCTCTCTTAGTGTGCTATTGGTATACCACTGGCCACGAAAGTGAGCTTCTCTTTGATTGACGTTATCTTTGGAAAACCACCTCACTCTGCAGTTGCAAAGCATTCAAAAAGAGGATAAAGGCTTAAGGTCAATTTTAGCTCAAGTGGCAGATTCAGGAAAAGCAATCCAAAGAGAGAGAGACAGAGCAATATTCATTCATTGATATATAGTTCAGGGTCTGCTGTGGGCAGCTACTCCAGACATAGACACACTGCTAACTTATGATAGATAAATAGTGACTCACTTAAAGACAGGGGGTGTCTGTGATTTAGGGAATCCCCCTTTCCAAAGGAAATTGACAGTGTCACTATCATTTATTCCCATTTTTTGTTATGAAATTTTCAGCCATACACAAAAATAATGCACAATTAAAACGCTTAAACTCACCACCTAGATTCAACGTTAGCTAATATTTTGCCATATTTCCTTTTCCTATCTAGTTTTTTCCCTCTGAAGCATTTCAAAATAAGTTGCAATCACCATGAACTCCACCCCTAAGTACTTCAGCGCATATGTTCTAGGAGTAAGGATACCCCCTGACAGAAATAATGTCACAACCTCTCCTGAGAAAAGTCACGATAAATCCCCAGTCTCCTTGGATGCCCAGATCTATTAAAAATGCTCTAATTGCCACATACTGTCTCCCCCCAAAAAAGGCTTTTATAGTTACCATTTTTCTCAACCAGGAGCCAATGAAGACTCAGTCATTGCATTTGATTGTTATAGCTCTGTAATCGCTTTATTCTAAAACAATCCTTTTGCTTGCCCCTTCTCCCCCCATAACATAAACTCTGTTAACAGACCAGGATGTCCCACATGCTGGATTTGGCTGACTGCTTCCTTGATGGTCAGCCTGATCCTCTATCCCTCTCTCGTTAACTGTCAGGTCTGAAGACTCGATTAGACTCAGCATTTTTTTTTTAGCAGGAGTGCTACACGGATGACAAATGTATTATGACTCTTTGAGCAATTACTTTAGTAGAACTGCACCCCAACAATTATGCATGAATCACCCATTAAACAGAAATGCGCCTTGAACTAACACAAGGGACTTGAATATCTGGTACCGTATATATTAGGAAAATTTGAGGTCTTCTATTGGATATTTTGGCCATTCCTATTTTCAGCTTTTAGGGCTGACGTATGTCACTGACTCAGTTTCCGTTAATATCAGGGAGTCAATAACTCAGATTTGTTCTCATAACTTAGATACTCAATGCTGGTAGAGCGGAATCCTGTCTACAAAGAACTAACACGGTTCAGAAGACGCTAGGTGGCGAGCTGCGGTTGCGGTGCTGGTGGATGCTAGCGAGGGGAAGCAGCATCCTAGGGACAGAGGTTAATTCATTTCACACTCAGATCTTTGCCCTGTCCTACAGGCAGTGAAGCCTTATTGCAGAAAACCCACTGGTGTAGCCAAAGGCCTTCAACTCTGTGTTAGGAGCATTCACGTGTTTTCCCTCTTTGATGTGACAAGGTACAAAATATCCCCTGATGTGCCCAAGTGCGGAGAGGAAGAAGACGGCTTGCAGGAATGTTAAAACCAGCCACACTTTTGCTTCCTTGGGGAATGTGAGAATCGACACAAACCAATGGCAAAGAGTCCACCGCTGCTCATCCTAATGGGTGTGTATGAATGTATTTTGTATTTTCCCGGGTAGCAGGCAGCAGCCTCTGACCCCATTTACTCGGCCCTTCCCCTTCCCACTTGACACCCAGCAATCTAACCACACCGCACCTGCCAACAAGAAGGCTCCGAGGGCTGGGAAGGCACCGGGTGAGTTTATCCCTAGGGGAGTCCGCCTACCTCTGCCTGGGGGTGCTGGAGGGGGGCGCCCTCTGGTGGGCAGCAGGAAGAATGCAAGCAGCAAAACAAACGAACTCTCCTAGATGATGTTTCTCATAGAGAAATATTACATATATATGTATGTTTTTAAAAATCCATTTTCTTAGAAAAAAATCTTGAGTCTACATTTGCATTCCTGAAAAAATTCACACCTAAAAGAGTTATTTCCTTTAAACAGGGCACTTTCTGGTCTCAAACAGAGTAGCATACCTCCCTGGAGGCTCTGGGGGGCAGCGGGGAGGGGTGGCTTCAAAAGGAACATTATTACTGAGCCTCTCCTCTGCGACCCTTCAGCACCCTGTGGGTGTTCTCTCGGAGACCACTGCGGGGCTACCCACCAGGCAAACTCACACCTTCGCCCCTCAGCCTCCCTGGCGCTGTCTCCCTCACACTCGGCTAGACCCTCTACAGGTACGCTTCTCCCACCCCTGTGGAAACTGGACCTTTGAATCTTCACCTCCTAAATGCAAATCACTGATGACGGGTCAACGTTTCCACACACATTAGGGTTCAAACTCCTAAATTAAAGCGCTAAGGGTGGAATTTCAGCGCTGGCCCAGGACGTAATGCCAGCATCTGCCCTGCGTAGGTGCGGGAGGAACGGGGAGAGGCTGAGGGGTGCCCTGGCACTGCTTAGGTGCAAGGCCTGCCTCAAATAAGCAGGGCTTATAAACCGGGGAGTGGAACTTCGGAACCATCTTGTGTTTGTGGGGATCCCAGGGGTGGGGTGTCACCCGGAAGTTACAGCCTTCCTGGTGACACAAGTCATTCAAGAGTTAGCCCATTCCCCCAGGGTGATGCTACCCAGCTCCTCCGGATGGATGTTTACTTTCTTCCCTGTTGGGGAAAAGCAGCCAATGGTTGCAGTGGCCTGGTGGCATCAGCCAGATGGTATCCTGCCCGCAGGGCAGTCCTGGCTCCCAGGAGAAGACCCTTCCCCAAGCCGCCGTCAGCCACATTGTCACAGCAAGGGCCACTCCTTAAAGCCTCTGCTCCTTTCCCCCTCTGGAACCATCACAATGCTTAACAGGGGCCACCCATGCCAAACACAGCTATTCAGGAAACTTGGGCTGACTGGAGGGGGTGTCGCTATTGCTTCCTGACCAGAAATATCCCTCAGCAGTGACACGCAAGGTCACACACACATGGGGAGGAAGAGCAGCACAGAGTTACTCTGCAAAACAGAATAATCCCCAAACTATTCACATGCCTGGCGGCTACTACCGGACCCAGGCCACCGGGCCCCTCACCTGGATGACAGCCGAGAGGGCCAGTTGGGCTACCCCGCCTTCTCCCAGAAGGATGGATCGTGTGACTCTCTGTTCACAAAGACTAAAGGCCTATGAGGCTACAGGTAACCTAGCAGCTCACCTGCCCCAGCTCCCTCTCTGACTCCATCCCCCCTACCCCCACATACTTGCCCTCCTCACGCCACTCCAGCTTTGCTGGACTCTGCTGTTCCTTGGAACATTCCAGATACACACTTGCCCGGGGCCTTTGCACTTTGGGGGATGGCTTGGAGGAAGACTATCAGTATAAATTTGGGGCAGTATAGTAGGGTCCTTCCCTTCATTCAAGGGGCTCTGTGTCTGTAGCTGTCTCAAGAGGGGCCATGACTGACTGTCTGTGATTCAAATTAGACCTTTGTTCACTTGACCTAGAGCACTTTTGTTTATACGGATAAAGTAAGAATTTAGTAGACTGCCCATCTATCTCACTTCTAGGTACCCCATGATGTACTAGCCAATACCATAGTTTCTGTGAGTCGGCCACTTCTAACTACTGCTTTGGTTTTCTTGTCTATTACGGTAGCCACGCCCATGTTGTCTTCAGTGACAGTTCTGCCACCTGACTCCTGCTTAAACACACCTCCACTGTGTGTAAGCATCCAAGTCCAGGGGCAGCAGTTCCCACGGTAATATCTAACCTACAGAGAAGAGTGACCTCAGAGCCCTTTGGGGATGATGGAGTTAGTCTCACAAATGTATTCCTCACAGTCCTGGTGAAAGGTGTGTCCCCTGGACTTTCCGGGGATGCGTGAGCCTTACGTGACCAATACACTCAAACATTCCAACCTCTCTAATCCTTTAGATCCCCTCCTCTACATTGTACCAGGGCAGTTCTGGCATCTTGGCCAGACCCATGTGTGCTGGTTTGAAAGGATGTATGGACCCTAGAAAAGCCATATTTTAATCAAAATCCCATTTCATAAAGGTAGAATAATCCCTATTCAATACTGTATGTTTGAAACTGTTATCAGATCATCTCCCTGGATGATGTGATTTAGTCAAGAGTGGTTGTTAAACTGGATTAGGTGACGACATGTCTCCACCCATTTGGGTGGGTCTTGATTGGTTTATTGGAGTCCTATTAAAGAGGAAACGTTTTGGAGGATGGGAGATTTGGAGAGAACAGAGAATGCTGCAGCACCACGAAGCAGAGAGTCCATGAGCCAGTGACCTGCGGAGATGAAGAAGGAAAACACTTCCTGGGGAGCTTCATGAAAGAGGAAGCCAAGAGAAAAAGCTAGCAGATGCTGCTGTGTTCACTATGTGCCCTTCTAGCTGAGAGAGAGAAGCCCTGACTGTATTCATCATGTACCTTCTCACTTGAGAGAGAAACCCTGAACTTCACTGGCCTTCTTGAACCAAGGTTTCTTTCCCTGGATGCCTTAGATTGGACATTTCTATAGACTTGATTTAACTGGGATATTTTCTCAGGCTTGGAACTGTAAACTAGCAACTTATTAAATTCCCTTTTTTAAAAGCCATTACATTTCTGGTATATTGCATTCTGGCAGCTAGCAAACTAGAACACCATGTTTCAGCCAACCACACACACAAATTGTTCGAGCCCTTTCTAACCCCTCCAGCTACAACCTGAGTCCAGAATCTCTGCTTAGTTGGCTCATATCAATAAAGTCAGCCTGACCCAACTTTATCGTCCTTTCACCATTATCCCACACCCTTAATATGAATTCCCACACATATTCCCTTGATTTCTATGTAAATTGGAAAACTCATGCAAATTCTTTTGGAGTACAGGCTATCTCCTCATGGGTCACACTTTGTACCTCACTTTTCCTGCCTATTGGGACTTCCATCTAGTGCTCGGTCTGAAAGAAAAGAGGTGAGATGGGGGTGGGTCAGGAAGGGAGCCAGCAGTGTCTTGCAAACCAGCTACCTCAGCGCATTCCATCACAGTTTCATCTGATAAAACAGGGTTAATCTCTTAGAAGTATGAGGGCTGTTTCCACAGGGGAGGCAGTTGCAGGTTTATTGGGCAAAGACAACTGCAGAATCTAGAGTTTCAATGCCCCCACCATTATCATTATCAGCCCATATGTCCCCCTTCCAGTATTCAGGATCCTGTCCCTTCCCAATCAGTGCTCTCACTAGCAGACCTGCATGGTTGGGACTTAAATTCACGTTGTAATTCAGCCACTCACACAAAGAGACACTGAGTCTGGTTTTCAGAAATCTCAGATCAGGGGCTACCAGAAATCAGAGTTTTTTCCAGGACATGTGGAAACTGTCATGAACTTCAGGTGGTACTTGAACTAGGAATTTGAAGCCTTGACCTTGTTCCTTTCCTTAACAACTGTATCCAGCATATTTGGGAGCAGCCAGCCAACATCATTATACTTTTTAACTTCATTTAACTCTTTTAAAGTATCAAATATGTTGTCACCCAGAGCCTTGCCTCTTATGAGCATTTGAGTAGCAGTACCTGCTGGTGATATTTCTATTGCCAATTCACACTATAGACTATCAGTACCACATTGATCACTGGAAATAGAGTTATTGGTGGCTTTTAATCTAATCAGATTAGAGAACCAATCCCCTCAAACCCCAGAACCAATTCAGAAATTGCATCCTTAGGATTCTGATACTTAAAACCCACTCTTGGTACTAAAATCCATAGCACTCAAGGGTTCTGCAGAGAAACAGGACGGATACAGACATACATACTTTATATATATAAATATTATGAGATTTATTATAGGAATTGGCTCATGCAACTATGGGGATGGGCAAGTCTGAATTCTTTAGGGCAGGCCACAAGCTGGGAACTCTGACAAAGGTTTTGTGAATTCCTCAAGGAGAAGCTGCCTGGCTGAAGTAAAGATAGAAATTCTTCTTTCTGACTGCTGAACACATAGTTTGTAATCAAGAAATTAGGATTTAAGGGATGATTTTGATTACTGAATCATTATATAAATGTTCCTTTTTACTCTCTGGTATATTAGGGTAGACAGAGGGAAATACCTGAAATCCCTAAACCATAATTCAGCTGCCCTAAAATGATTGTAAAAGCCCTCACTTTGTGCCTTTGTGACTGTAAGAGCTGTTACTCCCTTTATCCAGTCTTTTTCTTAAACTAACTTGTAGGGCGAAGGCCCTGATGTCAATGAAGAATTTGCAGTCAGCCATTAACTAGTTCCAGCCCCTTACATTTGTAAATTGTATCAGCTAGACTCCGCTGTTAAAAAATAACTGTCTCCCTGCCTTTTAACTTACACCCCTAGTATTGAAATAACCCCAACTCCCCTCCTTTTACTTACATTTTCCTACTGAAATGATAACTCTGTCTCCTTTTCGGCTTCGAACTTGCTATTTTAAATTGTAATGCCCTCACCTCCCTTTGCTAAAATCCATTAAAACCTCAAATCCCCTAAACTCAGGGAGACAGATTTGGGGTGATCGGCCATCTGCTCTCCTACTATGTGCCTAGTAATAAAGTCCTTTTCTCTTTGAAACCCAGTGTCTCAGGAATTAGTCATTCAAGTGCATTTGGCAAAAGAATCCACCGCCTTTGTCCGGTAACAGGTTTTGCCTTTAAAGACTTCAGCTGGATTGGATGGGACTTCCTTCATTGCTGAAGGCAGTTTCCTTTGTTGATTGTAGATGTAATCAGCCATAGATGCAATCAACTGACTAATGATTCATGATTTAAGTCCACCAAATACCCTGGCAGTAACAATCAGGCCGGTGCTTGCTTGACCAAACCAGTGGACGCCGTCACCTGGCCAAGTTGACACATGAACTCAACCATCACACTGTCCCTACCTCGGATGAGGAAACAGAGGCTCAGAGAACAAGGTGTGTAAATAGAAGCAGAAGCAGAATCTGTTCTTATTTTTCCCCTCCTCATGAGGCTCCACTCTTCCTTTTTTCTATCACAGCATCCCCATTTCCCTCAAGGAACCACCCTCCCCAACTCACACTTCGTCCAGGTCGTTGGGCTGTGACTGACTCCACCCCTCAACCCTGGTTCCCGTGAACCAGGCCTGACCAATCAGAATAGTCCTTCCTCCCCCCTCCCCATCCAAGGTCATGGTTTAGGATTGACAGGTGATTCAAAGCGGTTTAAGGCGCCTCCTTCCTGGAGTTTTTGCCAGAAGAGTTTGCAGGAAGCTTTCTTGTTGCTAAGCCTGTTGTCAGTCCTGGATGCCCTCTTCGACCAAACTTAGTTCTCCATGTCTCTCAGCTAAGCGATTCTAGTTCCCAGAAGGGGAGATGGATGGTTCTATAGCACAGGTTAGGTGTCCATTCCAGGGCAGTTGTCTACAGGTATGCAGAGTGGGGATGGGGGCCCAAAGCACCGCTTATCATCAATCACAGATGCTAGGAAAACGGGAAGTGATAAAAGGAAGGGCAGAGCTCTTGTATGGCTTCATTGGAAAAGTGGGCAATTTTTGCATGGGCCTGGGAGCTTGGCCCCAGCATCTCCATTGATTCTGCCAGACAGGGAGACACGTCTTTACTTATAGCTCAACAGAAATCTCTCAGCAGAGGACACAAGGACAAATGTCCACAGGAGCCAAACAGTTCACGTGAATGTGTGAATCCAGCCAGGAGGAGTGACTAGACCCTACAGCTTTTGATGCTGGGACTGGGCCTCTGGCACCTGGTTTTGTGACCATCTAAAGCACCCCAGACTAAAGAATGCGAAACCAAAAATGGCCCCAGGTTGGCAGTTTACAACCCTTGCAAAGCAGGTAGATATTGCCCATCTGGGCTGGCTAAATGTAACCCCATCAGGGACTCCAGGCAATTCATCAGCAAAATCAACCCCTGTTTATTTGGGTGGTGGCAGGAAGGAAACAAAGACAGAAAACATGTTCTTCTTATGTAGGGGATACATACATGAAGAGTGAATATGGCATTTGTCTCTAGATCTTCACAAAGAGATGTGACAAATGCAAGAGAAATTGGTTAAAGCATCTGTCCCCTCCCGGATTGGCCAGGCAGGGCTCCATCAGGGGAACAGGACAGACCAGAGGCAAGTGGGTCCAACTCGTACTTTAATCATTTGATATACAAGTCTGGCACTGAGAAACCCACAGCAGGAAAGAGAGATGTCCTCTATCAATTTTCAAGGAGACCCCCTCCTCACGATCCCCTAAGCTTTGCTGAGTGGTTCTCAAAGGCACCCACAGCCTCTGATTTGTTTGTTCATTAGAACAAACAAATTTTTTTAATGCACTGCAAGCCCCTGCCAAGTGCCATCCCAGTATTTAAAAACACAACTTATAAAAATGGGAAAGCAGCCTCACTGAGAAGTAAGTGGGTCTTGTCGGTGAGCTGTGGCCCTCCGTGCATTGATACTCACTCTCTGCAGTCCTGCCACCTACATCTGATCTGAGGGAGAACCTCAATTCACAATTCTCTTAGAGCCAGTGGGGGTGGTTGCCTGAGTTCATAGGAGCGCGCTGGCTCCTGCTGAGGGTTTTGCAGGGGAGACATCTGACAGCCTTTCTCCGGATGCATAGGCCACTGCTCTCTGCTGTGCTTCTGCAGGAGG
>PVIY010049145.1:0-16911 GCA_004026745.1 Myrmecophaga tridactyla | reverse complement strand
GTAATTTTAACTCATTCAAGTGAAGTTCTCTAAGGTTGAAATTTATGATTAGTCACAAATAATAAATAATTCTGGATACAAAATAAAAGTAAATGGTTCAAAAACAGTTTTTCTATCATTACATAACTGACATTTCCTCGGTTTTGCTAAAATTAATTGTAAACAGATTTATGGTGCTATAAGCATGGTCTCTAAACTCCACGTTTTGGTAAAATCATAAACTCAACAATGAATACATCTGACTCTGCAAAATTCATTTAAAACCTTTCTGCCCCTTTTCTCATGTAAATTCGAGATAATAGTAACACATATTGTAAAATATTTATAGATGGGTTAAATGTGTTACTAATTTTATGTGTCAAGTTCATTCTAATTATGCAATATATTTGAATTTCTCCTATATAATATCCAAATGATGATTTATACCTAATGGATATTTGGCAGATACACTAAGATATTTTCAGTCACATTTTGCAACCTATGTTTTGTGTATGAATTCTGTGAACATTAAACAATTTTTTAAATTCCAGATAATCTGTATAAACAAAAATGTTTTTCAGGTCATTCATACTAAGTATCACCTTTGATTTCTCAATATTTTACCACAGTCAAATGCTATGGGAAGTAGGAATAACACAAATGTGCCTAACTTCATCCTTATGGAATTGACAGACTCTGAAGAGATCCAGCAATTCCTCTGTATGTTATTTCTCCCGATATACCTGATTAATATGCTGGGGAATGCAGGGATGATACTGATAATATACATGGATCTCCAGCTTCACACTCCCATGTAGTTTTTTCCCCAGTCACCTCTCATTCCTTGATCTTAGTTACTCAACGGTCATCACACCTAAAACCTTAGAAAACTTACTGACTTTCAACAAGATTATTTCATTCACAGGCTGTTTCACCCAGATGTATTTTTTTTTTTGTCTTCTTGGGTGTCACTGAAGTTTTCCTTCTCTCTTCAATGGCCTATGACTGCTGTGTAGCCATCTGCAACCCTCTTCATTATGCAGTTGTAATGTCCATGAGACTCTGCTGTGCCCTCATCACTGGGTCCTATGTGATTGGCTTTACTGACACCTTGGTTGTTGTTCTTTGTATGAATAGTTTGCATTTCTGCAAATCCCATGTTATTCACCACTTTTTCTGTGATATAATCCCAATTTTAGTCCTGTCCTGCTCTGACACTGGTGATAGTGAAATCTTGGTATTCATTGTGGCTGGCTCCACCTTAATGATGTCTCTTATCAAAATCATTGTATCCTATGGGTCCATTCTATCTACTATCCTGAAAATTCATTCCACTTCAGGAAAGCTCAAAGCCTTCTCCACTTGTGCTTCTCACTTCCTGGGAGTCATCATCTTTTACAGCTCTGTGGTTTTTACCTATCTAAAACCAAAACAGTCCTACTCCTTGGGAAAGGATCATGTGGCCTCTGCATTTTATGCTATGATGACCCCCATGTTGAATCCACTCATTTATAGTCTTAGGAACAAGGAAGTGAAAAATGCTCTCATTAGAGTCATACAGAAGAGAGAGGGCTCGAAACAACTGAAATGACAATGATGCTGAACATTCAATATTAGCTTTACTATCTTTGCTATTTGGGTATTTACATGGTCTTTACCTGAATACATTAGTGTTCTTTAATTACTTTTGATTAGCTATCCTGTACTTTACCATGAACAATCTGGAAATTTCCAAAGATATGTTTTTAGAAATCTGCATAGTAATTGGAAGCCATGAAATATTTGCCATACCTGCAGTCTAGATTATACGTGTTTGTAAGGGCAACCAACATGAAAAAATGTGGTGTCATCTTTCAAACTGCATCATAGAAATCTTCAGGCACTTTCTGATTTCAGAGAATTTTATTATGGAAAGCACTTTCAGAGGTGATTCCATTATTCTGTAGAGAAGAAATACATTCCTGTGTTAGATTCTAGATCTACCAGCTTTTTAGCAGATTTTCCCTTTGTAAGTCACTGAAAGTTTAACTGTATAAGAATAATAATAAATCTAGGTCCTTATAGTTAATGTAAAAATTAAGTCAGATGATGAACGTAAAGAATTTAATGGGGTACTTATAAAAATGACCATTATCATCAGAATAATTACATTTTTGCAAAATTTTTATTATACTATGCATTTGTTATGAAAATGATTATTGGTGTTTCATAACTACTTTGGCCTCATCTCAGTGATAAACACTAAAAAGGGAAAATAGTACTTCTAACACTTGTTCTTAGAGCAAAGAAAAATATTTTGATATAATTCAGTTATAGAAAAAACTGGGTGTAAACACTGATGAAAATTTGGAAATTGGGTTTAAATATTAAAGAAAATAGAAATCATCTGGAATATTAAAGAAATATATAAAATTTTGATAGTCTTTTCATGGTCTTTCAGACTAATGTTATGTATGTGTATGTATATGTTGCATATATATATTTTTGTCATTTTCTATTTTATTTGCAGCTTTCAGTTTTCACTCTTTCCTTATATTTCTGTTAATTCCTCTGTCATTTAATCTTCAGTGAATTAAGAATCTCTTCTTGCAATTTTGTAATAGCTGAAGTTTTATGAATTCTCAGAATAAATATCTGCATACTGTAGTATCTCTTGTCACTATTTACTAACAATTAGATATTGCTACCATTCTGTGATGTTTCAACAAGATTTAGCAATTATTGTTTCTTTGTTTAAATTCAATATTATTAAAATCAGTATCTCCAGGTTTGTTATTTAAAATTAATAAATTTCTAATTAAAGTATTGTTTTATTTATTAAATTTTAATAGAGAAAATTTGTAAACTTAAGAATTCATGATTCTTAATTTTGTGACATCTCATAAATTTCCCTCAGATAAGCTGCTAAAATTTCCTTTAAAACATTCCACTACAAATATGGGCTTGCAGTTTTAATTTTCTTTGCTATTCAAGCTTATATAAGAAAATTTTACATATTGTCCAAGTATTCAATTATAATAAAGTTCAACTTCTGTTTTAGAGATAAAAATGTTTAACAACTTTTCATTAACTCATCACTGTTCATTAATTTATTCCAACAACTAATATCTGTAATTTATTCCTTTACATTCTTAATTTAGGTAACAATTTTAACTCATTATATATAATGCCATAAAAATTATTTCCTTAGAACTTCTTTTTGATGTGAACTCTATTTTGTTCATTATCTCCATTTTTACAATATTTCTTTTGCTTCCTTTTCAGTGAGTGATGTCTTTGATAAACATTTATATTTTAGCAATATAGTTTTTTTACTAACTTACTTCCAGTACATATATTGTGTCTATTCTTATATATTAGGTTGTTTATATTTTCTTGTCATTTTATGAAATATGCTGGTTTTGCTTTCATTTATGTACATTTCATTGCTTTAAAAAATTTATGCTATTGACTTGGGTTGACAATGATAGTCAACAGTCTATAATTTTGTAGACAACCTAAATTCAAGAAATGCTTAAATTTATTTTACAATTAATGGCTTTTAGTATATTCACAGAATTGTGCATTCATCACCTTAATAAATTTTTAACATTTTCATTACTCCAAAAAGCCTTAAGCAAGCACATCTCAATCCCTCTTTATTCTCTAAGCCTACATATCACTGATCTGTTTCTGTCAGAACTAGCAATTTTTTCCCTTCTCTATAAATTTACCTAAATGAAGTCAAACAATACATAGTACTTTGTTTCTTGTTTCTTTCACTTAGCATTTTTATTTTGCAATTTATGGAAGAATATTCATATATTAGTATTAAGTACAGTCCATAGTTTGCTTTGTTTTTTGTTATTTTTTTACACATATACAATCCTATTATTAACACCCTGTAACAGTATCATACATTCATTCTAACTCATGGAAGAACATCCTTTTATTTTTACTTATAACCATGTGTATCATCCACAAAATAGTTCATTATGTTATACAGTTCCATGTTTCATCCTCTCACTTTCCATCTGTTGACATGCATGACCTTAAATTTTCCCTTTCAATCACATCTACACACACATACCACCACTGTTAATTACACTCACTATAATGTGATATCATTGCCTTTTCCCATTTCCAAACATTTATAATCAATCTTATTACATATTTTTCACATAGTAAGCATAAGCTCCACAATCTCTGTCATCATTCTATCTTTTGGTGACATATATTCCACATATGAACTTGATGAGGTTGATAATTATATTTAACTCATATAAGTGAAGTCATACAATATTTTTACATATCTGACTTCACTCAACATGAGACCGTCGAGATTAATCTATATTGTCACATGCATTGAGACTTCATTTCTTCTTACAGCTGAATAATATTCCATGATATGAATATATCACATTTTCTTTATCTATTCATTGGTTGATGGACATGGATTGTTCCCACTTTTTAGCAATTGTGAATAGTGTTGCTATGATCATCAGTGTGATAATGTCTGTTTGCAAACCTGCTTGCGGTTCTTCTGACTATAGACATAGTAGCAGGATTGCTGGATCCAATTGCAGTTTTATACTCAGCTTCCTGAGGAACCAGCAAACTGTCTTCCACAGTGGCTGTACTATTCTATATTCCACAAACAGTAAATAAAGATTCCCATTTCTCCACATCCTCTCCAACACTTGTAGTTTTCCTTTTTTTATTTTTAATAGCAGCCATTCTATAAAATGTGAAATGATAACTCATGCATTTTGATTTGCATTTCCCTAATAGTGAAGCTGAGCTTCTTTTCATGTGCTTTTAATCCTTTTGTATATCTTGTTGGGGAAAATGACTATCTTGTTGGGGAAAATGACTATTTAAGCCTTTGCTTACATTTGAATTGGGTTTCTTGACTTTTTAACTTTGAGCTGCAGTATCTCTTTATATTCCCTGGATAGTAAACTCTTATCAGATATGTGGTTTCCAAGTATTTTCTCGCAATGACTAAGTTGCCATTTCACACTCATGATAAAGTTCTTCCACTTCAGGAAGTCCCTTTTATTTATTTTTCTTTCCTCATTCATGCTTTGGATCTTGGAATAAAACTCATTTAGACATGGTGCATAATTCTTTTAACATGCAGTTGGTTTCAATTTGCAAGTATTTTGTTGAGGACTTCTGCATCTCTGTCCACAAAAATGTTGTTCTGCAGTTTTCTTTACTTTTGCATTTTTTTGTCAAGTTTTGGTATTAGGGTGATATTAGCTTCACTCTAATGAGTGAGGGAGTGATCCTTCTTCTTCAAATTTTTACAAGAGCTTGGACAGAATTTGTATTAGGTTTTCCCAGGATGTTTGGTAAAATTCAACTGTGATGCCATCTAGTCCTGGTTTTAATTTCACTACTTGTGATTGTTTTGTTGAGGTTTTCTATTTCTTCTGGAGTCAGTGTGGGTTGTTCCCAGTATTTCCAGAAAATTGCTATTTTATCTAAGTTCTATCTTCATTGTTGTATAGTTGTTCACAGAATCCCCTTAGATAACTACCTCATCTCCTTTCTGATTTTATTTGCATCTTCCCTGTTTTTTCATTGTCAGTGCAGTTGACAATGACAGTGTAGTCCATCAATTTTATTGATCTTTACAAAGAATCAGCTTCGGGTTTTATTGATACTCTCTATTGTTCTTTTTTTACCTCAATTCATTTTTTTTCTGCACTAACAATTGTTATTTCTTTTTTCTTCTAGCTTTGGGATCAATTTGCTTTTGTTTTTCTAGTTATGCCAGGTGTGCAGATAGTTCTTTGATTTTAGCTTTTTCTCTCTTTTTAATGTAGGTATTCAGTGATATAAAGTTTCCTCTCAACACTACCTTAAGTTCTGCTGATTTTCATTTGTGTCAAGATAGTTACTGATTTCTCTCCCAATTTCTCCTTTACCACTGATATTTAAAAGTGCATTATTTAACTTTCTTAAATTAATACCTATTCCATTCCTCCACATTATTGAATTTCATCTTTATTTCATAATGATCAATTTTTAAAATAACTTCAACTTTTAAAATTAATCGAGACTTGTTTTGACACAACACGTGGTCTATACTGGATAATTATCAATGGATACTTAAGAAGAATCCATACCGTGCTGTTGTGGGGTTCTGTATATGTCGCTTAAGGCTAGTTCATTTATTAAATTATTCAAGTTCTCTGTTTTCTTATTGATCCTCTGTCTAAATATCCTACTTATTAATTTGAGTTGTGCCATGAAGTCTTCAACTTTCATGGCAGATATGACTATTTCTCCCTTCACTTGTGCCAATGTTTGCCTCATGCATTTTTGGACATCCTGATTAGTGCATAAATATTTATGATTGTTATTTCTTATTAGTGGATAGGTACATTTCTTAATATATTTTGTCCTCCATTTACTAATTTTTTTTTTGAAAATATTAATGACATTGAATATTTGTCAGGATAAAGTTCTAAATTTTTTGAAATGTAGGACAAAGAACTCATATTTCCCTTCTGATTCTTACTCCTTACCCTCCCTCCTAATTATTTTCCTATCAGAGATGACCTATTGGAATCCTGCAAATAAAGATGCAGCAAAAACAGATTAGTCATAAAATGAATTTGGGAAATTGTCATTTCTTCAACTTTTACTGATATTATTTGAAAGTACATTTAATAATTATAGAAAATTGATTTCAATGTTGTGATGAATAACTCATGGTGATTTTGCAAGGAGTAAATATAGCTAACTGAGGTGAAATTGACATAGAAAATCTCCAACAAGGCTGTACGTTGGCTTAAACACCAAGAACATCTATTCTGTAATACAGTTAGGCTGGGTTTTTGATCTCCAAGGAACTTTTTTCATTACCACTGAACTTTTTGATAAAGAGAAGAATTGTACTTCCAAAATTCATTAAACATATAACAATTTAATTCCAATATATAATATTTTTAATACCTAGACCAATATCATAAAATTCCCTCCTAAAATTCTGGAGTATAAATAGTTTTTTTAACCAAAAGTACAAAAAAATGGTTTTATTATTATTAATTAATGTAAGGTTCATAAGACACTTCATCTAGTTATATGGAGAGGAAGAGACATTTTTGCAATTATATTAGTCATAAAATGCTTCTCAAACCAGCATTGATTTTTGCTTTCCTCTCTCACGTTTCTTTAAATACAATAAAAGACAGCAGACTATGAAACGAAACAAGTTGCTCAAACATTGTTGTGGTTGATTAAAACAATACATCTGCTATGTCGCTGAATTAGGTGACACGGCCGAAACTGAATGGTGAAAGTCCATCATGAGTCGTTTTGGTGATTTCAACAGCTGGTGCACATTCCTAGAAAAGGGTTAGTTATGTTGCACCAGCTAATGCAAATTACATGAAGTTGCAGGCTTTCCCAATGTCTAATATAACATTGGTCAAGCTGTATTACAAATAGTTAATAATAAAACTGGATTGTTTCTGAAAATATGGTGAGATAAAGTTATGGAAATAAATACATATACATAAAAGGAAACACTGTATGCACAAAAGAAAATAATTGAGAGAAAATACATCCATAGATTAACAATATTTCTAAAAGAATTTCCTTTTCCTCTTTGAATTTTGTTGTATTCTAACTTTCATTCAATAAACAACTTTTTCCCCTGATATGTCAAATTTTTAAATATAAAAGTGTCATTTTAAAAAATGTGCTATTCCATTCCTGGTGCTTAACAATATGGATTTTCATCCACAGATTAATAAACATATCTCTAGAAATACCATCTCTTTTACCCAATCAGAAATGAGCCCATCAAAAACTACATAATCAAAATATGTTGCTCAGTATTATCTGGTGTCTATATGAGATGCAACTCTTTGTTACAAAGCTAACATGGATGCATTAGTCCTAGAACTTCTATTCTTGGAGTCATGCCAAGTAATCTACCTTGGAAATTGGTCCCAGAGATGACCACATGTTGCATTATCAGCGACATTCAGTATAAGAGGTGCTGTGGCATTACTAGGGTAAACAGTAAGCTATGTTTTTTATCACAGTAACTCTCTGATATACCTGTGAAACATAATTTCCAGCTGAACATTCTACTTGATGATGACTTTAGTAAAAAAATTAGGGTGATATATTTTACCTCAGAACAAAACAGAAATTCATGCACAAAACTTAAACATAAGTTATTCCAAAAAATGACAACAATTATATCATTGAAATTTCAGGCCCCTTAGTTTACATATTTTATTTGTGAGAAAACTTGAGGTTGAAACATTTCTAGACAGACAATAATGGAAGTAGTTTGTCAATGACTTTGGGTCATAGTAGGTCTTATTCTTAAAGTAGAGTGCTTCCGATTATCTAATAGTAAATTTTGATATTATTTGAAAAATATGCCTATGCACTTACATATCTAGTAGTCCTTATCTAAGTAATGCCAATATTTACAGAAACAGAATTATCAAATTGATGGAATCAGAGTCATCAAGCAAGGAGTGTATATTGAAAATATAATTTTTGAAGAAATTTGTTTATAGATAATCTCTTAAAAAACATATTTTCTGAAAATCAATAGTAGCATGTGTTCTATCATATTAATAATTCCCAGTAAAGTACCTTAAGGTTTTAATTTCTGATCTGTCATTTCTATCAAATAATATTGGATTCAAAACAACTGCAAATGACGCATTAATCTCTCTGTCATTTTTAATTGAATATCTAATACTTTTTTTCTGTTTTTCCAAAATATATTTTAAGAATGGAGTCTTTTGAGCATGATTTCAGGAGTCAAGTAATCTTGGGAGAATCACAGAGCCAGAAATATTTAATAGTTATGACTGGGTAAGATAACTTTCTGTGCCCTTTTTATTTTCTCAAAGTTTTGTACAATAGTATTACCTATGGCATAATATTTTCACCTGAATAATAGGAAAATAAAATGAAGTATTAATAACAGTGTCAAGTTCTCTTTAATTCCACAATATATATGACCTTCTATTATATAATATTAAATGTTGATTGATAGCTACTTTATGCTTGGCAGTTGTACTCAGATTGTTTTCATTCATATTTTATAAACTGCTTTTATTATGAATTTCTAGAAACACTAAATTAATATTTTTAGATGCCAGATAATTCACATAAACACCATTCTGAAGTCATTTATACTAAGTATCACCTTTGATGCCTCAACAGTTTGCAACACTTAAACACTATAGGAAGTAATAATAACACAAATTTGCCTGACTTCACCCTTATTGGGTTGACAGACTCTGAAGTGGTCAGACAGGTCCTTTTATGCTGTTTCTCCTGATATTCTTGCTTACCATGCTGGGGAATGCAGGGACAATACTGCCAATTCACCTGGATCTCCAGATGTACAACTCCAATGTATTTTTCCTTAGTCACCTGTCATTCTTGGGCTTCTATTACTGAATGGTCATCACACCTGAAATTTCAGAGAATTTGCTGACTTCCAACAAGCATATATCATTCACAGTCTACTTCACCCGGGTGTTGTTTTTGGTCTTCCTATCACTGAGTTTTTCCTTCTGCCTTCAATGGCCTGTGACCACTAATAATCCTCTAAACTACCAGGTTATGTCCATGAGACTCTGCCAAACCCTCATCCTTGGGTCCTAATTGATTGGTTTTATTGAATCACTAGCCAATGTTCTTTATAAGAACAGTTTGCATTTCTGCAACCCCCATGTTATCTATGATTTGTTTTGTGACTTAATCCCAATTTTAGCACTGTCCTACACTGAAATCATGATATTTTTTCTCATTTGTTTAAATGTAATGGTGTCCCTTATCACAATCTGTGTCCTATATGTCCAATCTGTCTACTATCCTGAAAATTAATTCTGCTTTAGGAAAGTGGAAAGCCTTTTTTATTTGTGAATCTCCCCTCCTGGGAGTCACCATCTTTTTTGCAATACAATTTTCACTTAATTAAAACCAAATAGTTCTACTCCTTGGGAAGGGATCAAGTGGCTTCTGTGTTTTATAGTTTGGTGATTCCCATGTTGAATCCACTCATTTTTAGTCTTGTAAACAAAGAAGTGAAACATGCTCTCTTTAGAGTCATGCAGAAGAGAGTGGGCTCTAGGCAACTGAAATTTCAATGAATCTGAACATTCAAGGTTATCTGTTCTTTCTTTCTTAAAGAGTATTTACTTGTTTACTCTCTACCTACAGTAGCATCCTTCAGTTAGTTTGAATTTCATTTGAACCATCCTCTGCTTGATCACACATGATCTGGATCATATTCAAGAATATGTTTTTAGAAATCTTCATAGTAATTTGTAGACATAAAATGTTTGTCAAATGTGATTTAAATATGTGTAATTTTAGGCCAACTAATATGCAAAAAAAGTGGTGCTATCTTCAAATTGTATAATATATATATCCCCATGAAGTTTCCATTGTCAGAGAATTTTATGAAGGAGTGCACTCTCAGAAGGCATTCTATTTATTCTTAGAAAAGAAATATAGCATAGTTGTAAAGGGTACTGCTTTTGACTGGTTTGGAGATTCTAGATCTGCACTCAGTAAATCACTGGAAATTTAAATATATTTTCTTCAACTCTACAAGAAAAATAATAGTTCTAAATCAATTAAGTTAGTATAAAGGTTATATTAGGGGTGTACAGGTGGTCCAGTGGTAGAATGCTCACCTTCCATGAAGGAGACCCTGGTTTGATTCCCAGACCATGCACCCAAAAAATAAAAATAAAAATTATATTAGATGATGAACAGAAAATATTTAATGCTATACTAATCTATTTTGGCTAGTATCATCAGAATAAATAAGTTCTTGCAAAATTTTGAATGCATAATAACTCTTGTTATGAAAATGTTCACTGGTGCTTTACAAATATCATTGTTTAGTCTTGTTCTTAAACAGTTACAAAGGCAAAACAATGCTTCAATATAAGTTCTTAGAGCAAATTAAAATCTTGTGAAAACTAAGTTATAGAAAAATGGATATGTGAACATGAAAAAAATTTGGAAAATATTTCAAATTGCTAAAGAAAATAGAAATATTCCTAACATCTTCCATAGTTTTTTTCATGGTCTTTGTTCCAGTTTGCTAACTGCCAGAATGCAATATACCAGAATCAGAATAACTTTTAAAAAGGAGAATTTAATAGGTTGTTAGTATACAGTTCTAAGGCCGAGAAAAATATCCCAATTACAACAAGTCTATAGAAATGTCCAATCAAAGGCATCCAGGGAAAGATAACTTGGTTCAAGAAGGCTGATGGAGTTCAGGGTTTCTCTCTCAAGTGAGAAGACACATGGAAAGCACAGTCACAGTTTCTCTCTCATCAGGAAAGGCACATGGTGAACATGGTCAGGGTTCCTCTCTCATCTGGAAGGGCATGTGGCAAACACGGCATCATCTGCTAGCTTCTTCTCCTTGCTTCCTGTTTCATGAAGCTCTCCAGGAGGCATTTTCCTTCTTCATTTCCAAAGGTCACTGGCTGGTGGACTCCGCTTCTCATGGCTATGTCATTCTGCTCTGCTCTCTCTGAATCTCCCTTTCCAAAATGTTTCCTCTTTTATAGGACTTCAGAAACTAATCAAGACCCACCCAAATGGGTGGAGACATGTCATCACTTAATCCAGTTTAACAACCACTTTTGATTAAATCATAGCTCCAGGGAGAGGATCTGATTACAGTTTCAAACATACAGTATTGAATTGGAATTATTCTGCCTTTATGAAATGGGATAGATTAAAACATGGATTTTCTAGGGGACATACATCCTTTCAAACCAGCATAATCTTCTAAACTAATCTTATGTGTGAATATGTACATATTACATAAATAAACGCAATTCTTGTCTTTTTCCTTTCCTCTTTTTTAATGCAGTTGTATTGAAATATATTATACCTTAACATACTATATAATCATATAAAGTGTACAATCAATGGTTCACAATATCATCATATAGTTGTGCATTCATCCTCACAATTGATTTTTTAACATTTGCATTACTCAAAATTAAAAACTAAAAATAAATATGAGAGTAGAAAGAACATCCCAAACACTCTATACACCCAATCACCCCTATAATTCAATTATTCATGTGTTCTTTTATTTCTTGCTCAATTTCCCACACACTTGAAAAAAGATTGTCTGTCACAAGGTCTTCATAAACACACAGTCTTATAGTTTTTGGTTTCCACTCATCACTATAAACTTAGGTAATTTCTCTGTAATTTAAATTTAGGATAAGTATATTTTATTGGTATGTGACTGAAATAAAGAACCTCACCTAGCAATACTTTAAGACATGGAGTTTTATAAAATCATGAGGTGCTGGTTTGAAGTTGTCATGTACCCAAGAAAAGCCATGTTCTTTTAATCCATCATGTGGGGCAGACCTATTGTGTGGGGGACATTTTGGTTAGGTTATTTCAATTGATTAGAGACCCAGCCCACTCAAGTTGGCTCTTAGTACTTTACTAATAGTGTCTTTTGAGAAAATAAAAAACAAACATTGAAAGACAGCTCAGAGAGAAATGCCATAGAGAGGCTGATGATCCACAGATTTTCAGAGAGAATGCCACTGATACCAGGAGTTGAAAGGAAGAAATCCCAGGAAAGAAGCACGAGCAGACACAATCCATGTATCTTCCCATGTGACAGAGGAACATTTGATACCAGTAGCCTATCTTCAGAGAAGGTATCTCTCTCTAGATTCCATATTTGGATATTTTTAAGGCCTTAGACATGTAAATTTGTAAACTCAGAAATCTCCCTTTTAAAAGCCAGCCCATTTCTGCTATATTGTATTTTGGCTGCTTTAGCACCCTGAAACAGAGGTTAACTCATTACATGGACTAATATCTTTTAAATGTCTACATGCTAAGAATTGGATTTGAAAACTCTACCATTCTGTGATGTGTTAAGAACCTTCAATAATTCATGTTTCTTTGTTTAATTTGATATGACTTTTAAAAAACATTTCTTTTCTCCTGATTTCTAGATTAACACTAAGTTTTGATAATGAATCCAAATTTTGTGATAGCCCATAAATTTAATTAGGTAGGATGCTAAAATTTCCTATAAAAATTCTTCAACATCACCTGCAGTTGCAGTTTTAGTTTTTGTTCAGTTTAATGTATATATAAGAAAGTATGCTTTCTTCATTTTCCAAGTATTTAATTATTTTTCATTTAAACCTAAGCAATATTTTTAGATATATTATTTTGCATTTAAATAACATGTATTCCTTTAATGTATAGTAAGGTTTTTTTTCTAGAATTATTTATTACCATTTTCTTCAATTATTTTTGAAAGGGTAAGATAAAGTTCAACCTCTGTTTTAGAAGTAAAATGCTAACTTCTCAGTAGTTTATTACTGTTCAATAACTTATTCAAATATTAAAATGTACATTCTTTTCATGTACATTTTGAATTCATATGAAAATTAAACTTTTCCTATGTACATCTATGTACATCTAAATTACTATATTATGACTTTTGCTCAAAAATCAAAGTTGTCTAAAATTTATACTTGTCACAATTCCTTTGTTTGCAATTAGTGATGTCTAGTAGTCATTTCTTTTTTATTAATATATATTTGACTAATCTCTCATCTTTTGTATGCATTGTGCATTTCTGTTATTAATGCATTATTTGTTTTTATTTAAAAATCTGAAGCAAAATGGCAAAATTTTACTTTGGTTGATCTGAGTGATGATTCAACATATTTTTGGATACACTGTAATTGGTTATAATTAAAAAATTATTCAAAATTTCAAAAGAGATGATGAAACCTCCCTTACTAGCTTTAAATTTTTTTTTACTGTTAGCACAAATACAATCTAGGATATCCCATTTATCACATACAGATATCCATTTCATTGTTGTTAATTACATTCACAGTGTTTGGTACCATAATCATCAACCACTACCAAAATATTTCCTAGCTTTCAAATAAGAACCTTGTATGTTTTAAATCTTAATTTCCCATTCTCTACACCCATCAAAACCATGATAAACTACAGTACAGATTTTGAATATGAGTTTTCTTATGTTAAATATTTTAAATCACTGATTGTACAATATTTGTCCTTTTGTTTTTGGCTTATTTCACTCAACATGATGTCTTCAAGGTTCATCCAATTTGTCACATGGATCAGGACTTCATTTCTTTTTATGGCAGAACAGTATTTCATTGTGGTAGTCTTAATACCACATTTTACTTACTTATCCATCAGTTGGTTTGAAGCTGTTATGTACCCCCAAGAGAAGGCCATGTTCTTTTAATCCATCCCTGTAGGTGTAGCTCTATTTTGGGTGGGGATTTAGACTAGACTATTTCAATTGAGGTGTGATGAACTCCATTCAAGGTGGGTCTTAATCCTTTACTGGAGTCCTTTATGGGGATAAAAGAGAAGAAAGAAAAAAAACACTTGGAGAGAGCTTACAGAGGGAGCATGTCTCCAGAGATGCAGAGCAGAAGAACAGATGCTCAGAGAGAAATCCAATGGATTCAGAAGTGGAAATCTGTAGAGCCCAGGAGTGAAGGACCAGCAGATGTCAGCCACATGCCTTCTCAGGTGACAGAGGTGTCCCAAATGTTGGTCTTTCTTCAGAGTCCAGGTATCATATTCTTAATACCTTAATTGTGGTATTTTCATGGCCTACAACTGTAAATTTGTAAACGTATAATAAATCTTCATTATAAAAGCCTAGTTTTGGTATATTGCTTTCTGCCAGCTTTTTAAACCAAAACACCACCCAAGCTGTCTTTTGGTTTCTACTTGCATGGTATGTTTTATTTTGTTTTAACATACTTTCAGTCTCAACCTACTGGATTATTTGAATTTAAATTGTGTCTATTTGAGAGAACATATAATTGGGTAATTCATTTCTATCCAATCTGCCAATGTTTGCCTTTTGGTTAGAGAGTATAATTCATTTATATAATAAATCACTACTGATTTTCAGGATTTCTTCTGACATTTTGTTATTAAACTGTAAATCTTTTTAGTAGTTTGAAGCTGTTACACACCCCAGAAAAGGCCATGTTCTTTTAACCCATTCTTGTGGGTGAAGACCTATTATAAGTAGAAACTTTTGATTTGGTTATTTCACATTGAAATGTGATTGAGCTCATTCAAGACAGATCTTAATCCTCTTATCGGTGTCCTCTACAAGAGAATAAAACAAATACAGAAGTTAAGAGAGAAAATTCAGAGAAACACCCCGAGAAGTTTAGAGAAAATCCACAGATGGAGAAATCAGAAACTGAAGCAATGAAATCCAGGAGAGAAGGATCAGCAAACCTCACCATCTTGCCTGGCTATCTGACAGAGGACCCAGTCTCAGGGTGGCTTATCTACATAGATGCCTTAATTGGGATATTTTCATGGACTTAAAATTTGAAATGTGTAAGTTAACAAATCCCCAATGTAAAAGGAAACCCATTTTTCATATATTGATTTTATCAGCTTCAGAACTAAAATAATCTTATGCCATTTTTCCCTTCACTTCTACTAATGGCTAATTATATATTGATCAGATTTCCTGTGATGTTGCATACTTAGTGCCTTCTATTTTTTGTTTGGACATATTTCTCATCTATTTTCTTTGTACTTACCAGGAGGTTAAAAATCTAACATCCTAAATATACAACAATCATATATTGTTTGATACTAACTTAACTTCAATAGCATGCAATAATATTTTTGTATACCTCTTTACCCCCCAACTTCTTTACTTATCCCATAAACTACCAGTTTCTGTACTCCTTTCCACTTATATCTTTGTACAGAATATGTTCAAAATTATAGATTTATAATTACTTTTATGCATTTACATTTAAGTACCTGTAGGGTGGAAGGAGAGTACCAAACAATGCAATATAATAACACTGTCATTTAAAATTACTCACAAGGTTAACTTTACTGCAGATCCCTATTTTTTTATGCTCCTTTGAAACATTGTCTAGTGTTCTTTACTTTAAGTCTGAAGAACTCCCTTTAATGTTCCTTGGAGAGAAAGTCCAGTGGTGTTTAACTACCTCAGCTTTTGCTTATCTTAATCTCCCCCCATTTTTGAGAGTATTGCAGGATATAAAATTATTGGCTGGTAGTTGTTTTCTTTCAGGATGTTAAATATCTCAACCCATTGCTTTCTTGTATCCATGGCTTCTGGTGACCTTAGTTCCCAATGTGCTTGTGGATCCCTTTTATGTAACATATTGGTTTTCTCTTTCACCTTTCAGAAATCTCTCCTTGCCCTTTGTATTTGGTTGTGTATTCAGCATATGATGGGGTGCATTATTCTTCATGTTTATTTTGTTTAGTGTTCTCTGAGCTCCTTGAATATTCATATATCTTTTGCCAAGTTTGGGAAGTTCTCTGTCATTCTTTCTTTGACTATTGCATTTGCCTCTTTCTCTGATCCTTCTCCTTACATGTGTCCCATAATGTTTTTATTGGTGTGCTTGATGGTGTCCTATAGCCCCATCTTAGACTATTTTCAGTTTGTGATATTTCTTTTTGCTTTCTGTCCCTCTACCAGAATCATTTCTAGTCTCTTGTCTTCATGTTCACAGATTCTTTCTTCTGCCAGCTCCAATATGCTTTTGATCCTCTCCTCCCTTTCCTCCTCCTCCTCCGATGGGATCCCCATTAAAGAATTTTGATGAATTCCCCAGGAGAAATGACTGGCTGACTTTGAAAAGGAAATTCTCTCTCTTTGACTGCTGAAATCATCACCTCTAGCTTTGTTTTTATTTTAATAGAGGAGTTAAGAGTCTACAAAAGAATAATTCATAAAATACAGCATTCCCATATACCACCCCACCAGTAACAACTTGCATGGAACATTTATTACAACAGCAATAACAACAGTATGTAACATTTATTACTACTAATGATAGCATTTAAAAAAATTGTACTTTTTTT
>PVIY010049144.1:0-16890 GCA_004026745.1 Myrmecophaga tridactyla | reverse complement strand
CAGTATGTGGCGCTTGTCTGCCTGCGGGTCCCACCAGCAAAAGATGTCGTGGCTCCTTTAACTTTGGAAGGCTCTCCCTGCTGAGGGCGTGGTCGAGACAGAGGAGAGGTTGTAGGCTGGTTTTAATGGCTTCAATTTGCCAAGCCCTGGGGTCTGAGTTCCTTGAGAGAGGGATTCCACCTAAGTTGGGCTTCACCCCCTCCCCTGGGGAAGGCACATGTGGGAGACAGCCCTGAAAGCAGTCTGTTTCTGCCTATGCGTGGGGCAGTTGCAGCCCTAGAAGTCCCGCCGCTGAATCCAAAGGCTACCAAGTCTCCGTAGAGACAGCCACGAAAACCCCCATTTTGTCCCCTTTCCTCTTTTTCGGTTAGCCCAATAAGCGACTTCTGATTTGCCCAGTTTTGCGTGAGCTGGGGGTCTATTTTTAGTAATCAGAATTTGTTTGTTAATGCCACAATTGGCACTTGGTTGGACTCAGTCCCTGCTACTGTCAGTCTCTTTCCTTTCCCTCCGAGAAGCCGACTATGGGGGAGGGGCGCCGGGCACCGCCCGCGGCTTAGAGAACTTACGGTTCCGGAGACTTGCAGTCGGTCTAGCTGCTCCAGACCTGGGCACGCTGCGTGTCTGGTCACTATAGTAGTTCTGGGAGCTGTTCTGTACTGTTTCTGGTTATCTAGTAGTTGTTCTGGAGGACGAACTAAAACGCGCACATTGCTAAGCCGCCATCTTGGCCCGCCCCCATCCTTATACTCTGGAATGTTTTTTAAAAAGTGAATTTATTAAGTTACAAGTCTACAGTTCTAAGGCCACACAAATGTTCAAACTAAGGCATCCACAGAAAGGTACCTCGACTCAAGATAAGGCGAATGTCTGTTACATGGGAAAGCATGTGGCTGGCATCTGGTGGTCCTTGCTCCTGGTTCTGTTGTTTCCAGCTTCTGATACCAGTGGTTTCTTCTCGAAGTGTCTGTGGGCCTTCAATTAGCATCTCAGGGACACAATTCTGGGTTCTGGCTTGCTTAGCATTTCATGGAAGCATATGGCAATATCTGCTGGGCTCTCTATCCTCAAACGTCTCTGCTAAGGTATCTGCTTGTTCTGTGAGCACTCCAAGCATCTCCAAATGTTTGCATCTCTGTTGGCTCTGAGGTTTCTCCAAAATGTTTCCTCTTTTAATCAAGACCTAGCTTGAATGGGCAGAGACACATCTCCATCTAATCAAAAGGTTCCATGTAATTATGGTGTTTGAATTAACTGAACATAAAAGTGAAATTAGTGTGCTAAAGAAAATAAATTCTGCACCAAATAAACATCTCTTCCTTTGGTCACATGTAGAAGGTGAAGTTAAAAATACAGTCAATATCATCCTTTATCTTTTAGTCTGATTTATCCTAACCATATCAGCTTCATTCATATCTCTATTGAAGTGTGGTCACTTTTCCAGCTTTTTAAACAGTTGCTGTATGGGATAATGCTGACTCTCATAGCTGCAGAACTCAGGCTCTAAGTCTCTGGTGTCACACAGATACCTGAAGTTCTAGGAACAACCAGGTTATACACAAAGAGCTCAGCATCTTAGAATTTATAAGTAACTATTACAACTCAGGAATAGATGTGACTGCTGTAAGACCTTACATTCTAGGAACCTTCACAATAAGCCTTCCCCTGATAACTTATGTTTTCAAATTAAATTCTCAGAGTTTGTACATTATAGGTATTCCATGTTAGTGAGGCATTATAATATTTGTCTTTTCACTTCTGGCTTATTACACTCAACATACTGTCTTCAAGGTTCATTCACCTAGTTGCATGCCTCACAACTTCATTCTTTCTTGCAGTCACTCAATATTCCATTATATGTATACACCATAGTTCATCCTTCTGTTCATCAGTCAATGAATTCTTAGGTCACCTCCATCCAGCGCATATCACGATTATTGCTGCCATAAACACCAATGTGCAAATGCCCATTCATGTCCCTGCTTTCAGTTCTTCCAAGTATACACCTAATAATGGGATTGCAGGATCACATGGCAATTCTGTATTTAGCCTCCTGTGGAGCTACCAAGCTGCCCTCTAGAGGGGCTACGTCATTCTACTTCTCCTACCAATAGTGAAGAGGTACATCTCTGTCTCCACATTTTCTTCAGCACTTGTATCTTTCTGTTTATTCTTAAAACATTTTTATTCACACACGATGCAGTCCATCTTAAGTAAACAATCAATTGTTCCTGGTATAATTACATAACTATGCATTCACCACCACAATCTACATAAGGATATTTTCATTTCTTCCACAAAGAAAGAAGAGGAAAGAAAAAAAGAAGAAAAATAAAATAAAAAGGAAAAACACCACCACCACTAAGAATCCCATTCTCTTCCCTTATATCCACCTCTTAATGACATTTAGCTTTGGTATATTGCCTTTGTTACATTTAATAGAAGCATATTACAATGTTACTGTTAATTATAGACCTTAGTTTGCATTGGTTGTATTTTTTCCATATACTATCCCATTTTCCACACCTTGCAATGCTGACATTCATTTGCTCTCCCTCATGTAAAAACTTTCTAAATATTTGTACATTTAATCACCATCACTGTCCAATCTAGGTTTTGCTAAGTTATACTATGAACTAGAACAAATATATGAAACTATTACAAGGAGTTAATAACAGAGTGGTACATGGGAAAAAACATACCAATTGCAATCTATGGACTACAGTTAACAGTGATATCTTAATATTATTTCATCAATAGTAACAAATGTACACCAATGCAAGGGATCAATAATAGAGGGGGATAAGGGGTATGGGATGTTCTTATTTTTCTTCTCTTTTCCCTGGGAGTAATAAAAATATTCTAAAATTGATTGTGGTGGTGAATGCACAACTATGTGATAAAACTATGAGCCACTGGTGCATACTTTAGACAGACTGTATGGTGTGTGCATATAGCTCAATAAAATTGCATTAAAATTTTTTAAAAGCTTCTCTTTTACTTATCAAAACATTGGTTTGTTTTGAGATGACTGAATGGCAGACAACTTTATATAGGAATTTTAAGTAAACCAGCTTTTTCCAAACCTTATTATCAATTGATTGGTTTACAAACAGACCCATTTGTTAATTAGATCTGAAGTTATCTATGTTCCTTCTTCCTCTAAATTCAGTCTCCCTCCCCTCATATAACAAATACAAAAGACAAATACTCAACATAAATGTCCCGGGGTGCAAATGCAGAGGTGATTGCCACCCCCACCCCAGCCCCCGCCCATCTCACCTGGCTGAGACCTACTGGAGAGGCTCAGAGTTATGTCATACAGTGTTGGGGAACTTAGAAAAGAGGTGGAGGTGGGGGAAGGGTTGGTGATAGAGAAGGTACCCCAAAGGTGACATCCAAGCTGAATATTCAAGGACAAATAGAAGGCTGGACAAATTAAAAAGGAGCTTGAGGTGAGGGAAATAACTCTGGAGAGAACATACAGCACAGGCAAGAAAGAGGAGGCATGACAGCATGGTGACCTTGGGGCATTTCAAGAAGTCGGCCAGGAATGGAACATGCAATGCAAGGAAATGATCAGAGATGTAGGTGGGGTAGGATAAGAGGCAGGGTCAAAAGGTGAGAAATGGTGAGGGTCAGGCTTTCAGCCTGAAGGGAACAGTGCTGAGGGCAAGTGGATTCAGGAGGCTGGAGGAGAGGTAGGAATCCTGGAGAGGAAGGTTAAAGTAAAGAGTGGATCACCTGAGACTGGGCCACAGAATGGGGACTCAGAGTGGGCAAGCAAATACAGAACCATTCTGTCCTCCACATGTAGTGCATAAGAGTTAGCTTCCTGGCTCGAAGGTACCTCAGTCAGTCTTCAATTTGGAGCCGCCAACTTTCAGCCTGGGCTGTTTGGCCATCAAACCTTAAGAGAGAGCAGAACTACCTCCTTTCTAGACTCTAGACTCCTTGGGGATGGGCTGGGGCCACAGTCCTTCCAGTCATTGGGCTCTGCCTCACTGTCCACTCAACACCCTCCACCTGGCTTAACACACCACCCCCTTGGCTGCACATCTCTCCCCTTTCAGTAAGCCAGGGCTTCTCATTTTTCCACTAGCTTTCCTCAACGTTTGGCTCTGAGAATCCAGCTTCAGTCAAGTCTTAGCTATAAAGTCAGCTAAGAGGAGTCTGGGGCTGTGTTGCGGTGATCTCTATGCAGATACATCTGCATAATTGGGAATTAGAGCAGAGAGAGTGGGCTCTGTCTAAAAGCCAGAGAGTTTACAATACCAGGAGGGCTGGAAGGACTGTTCAAACAGGTCAGACCAGTTTCCCATTCATCTGCCAAGCATATGGGTGAAAGCAGTCCTGAACTGCCTTTCTGGGGCATTTTCCATAAGGATTCTGGAGAATGTTTGCTCCTATAACTTTAAGGCTACTTTTTCTGGGCAATTCCTTTCTGTGGAACACAGTGTCCAAAGTTAATGGGAAGTTAGGGGATCTGAAAGCAGGCCAGCAAGACCTCCCAGGGAGTGAGTAGGGAAAGAAGGGTGAGATGGGCAGGGAGAAAATGCAGTGAACACAGCTCCTCTAAGCCTCCTAACTGCTGGGCCTCCTGTGCAGGTTTACCAGCTCAGAGCCAAACCCCCTGCACAGGCCCAGTTGTCACTACCTATTTTTAGTAGGTGATCATCATGCTGGGGACCCAAGTATGCCACACAGTGGTCCCTTTACATAAAGCCTTCCATTTCACTCTTTACCCTCCTGAGGCTGGGAGCCAGTAGGCCCATTTCACAGATAAGTTACCTCTTTACAGACAATGTCCTAGGATTAAATCAGTGGCCTACATGAGAACAGAACCAGGCAGGATCACCCCAAAGTCCACTCTCTTTCCAATCCAATGTTGCCTCAGCCCTGAGGTACAGGGAGCCCCTATCCCTTCCTGCCCAGGGATGATCTCAACATCATGGACTCATAGACTCTGCACCCCACCTCTGCCCCTCCCAGGAACTCCAGTGAGGTTCTGGCTGTCTCAAAGTTGACTTGATACTCAACAGAGCAGGGAATGACAGCCCTCAGGCCTGAGCTCCAGGCCACCCTGCCTTTTCCCCTAACTGGGCCCTTCACCTATTCTAATGCGATGGGGCACCACTACCATGTCCCCTGCCTGCCTTACTTACTTACTTGGAAACAGAGTGGGCTTTGGGGAGACATGGGGAGAAAATCAAAGACTTTGAACAGGCAGATTTCAGAGAGAAACAGTAGCCCAAGGATAAGTGCCATGTAGAGGCACTCACACTCGTAAGTGGCTCAGAGGAATCCACGAGAACAGTAAGATTGTTCCTTTCTGACAGACTGGCAAACACCAGAAAGCCTGAAATGTCAAGCAGGGTGCAGATGTAGGCAGACAGGACCCCTTATTGTGGAAAAGAAACTGGGGTAGGCCTTCTAAGAACTACTGGGGTAGCAGCACTTAATTAAATACAAACATCCTTCCTGACCCAGCAATTCTACTCCTGAATTTTATCCCTAAAGAAGTGTTCCCCCGGGTCACAGGGCAGGTGCTTGCCATCACAGTGTTGTTGGGGGGAGCTGGAGAAGCCAGCCCATTGGGGAGTATGTGAATAACGATGGTGGGCACCCCTGTGCGGGCAGCAGCAAGCATGGGACCAGGTGTATACAGCGCAACCTGAACAGACCTCAATAACAGAGCCCTGAGTGAAAAAAGAGACAGTAAGATAGAGCCTGAGATGGTCTGCGTAAATTAGAAATATGTATACCTAAAGCAAGGATACTAACAGAAGGCTGTAAGATAAACATGTTAGAAAGGGGGAGGGGACCAGGTATAAAGGAGAGATGAGAGAAATTAGTACTGAAGAATACATACCCAGGGACATCCTACCTGCCCCCATCCTAGGCCTCTGTCAAGACTCAGCTCATTTTCGCCACAGAGGTTTGCCTGACTCCTTCCATCCTCTCTGGACCACCAAGAGTGAGAGCCTGTGTCACTTGTACTTGCAGACAGGCGAGACCAGTTCCTGCCCAAGGATTCCTGATGGCCTGTCCACCTGGGAACCACGGGAGCCCTTGCAAATACTGTCCCCATATCTCTTGGTCACAGTGTGGTTCACAGAGGTCATAAGTCCTGGTGCATGGCAGCCTCACTTCCCCAGCTGGGCTGCTGGCCTCCTGGCAACAGACACCACGCCTGAGTGACCTGTGGCAGCAGCATCATAATAGAGCATCTCTGCCTTTGCCAGGCAGTGCCAGAGTTGATAGTTATATATGTGTCACTTCATTTCATCCTATGACAACCCTATGCTTTGGGTACTACCAGTGTTCCCATTTTACATTTAGGAGACTGAGATTGAAGAGGTGAAGTCATCCATCGTCATACAGCCAGAAAGAGGCAGAGCCCACCTTCCAGAACCTCCCCTGGGGCCAAGAACAGAGAGAGTGCACTCTTAGGTTCGATAATAATGAGCTGTATACTTCCAATCAGTCCTATGAGTTCCAAGGAAAGCTACAAGCAGAGTTCAAGACTGCAAAGCTGTTGAGAGGCCCAGCTCCTGTTTCCACCATGTGCTGACAAGGCTCATCCTGGGAAACCCAAGCCTTAAACAATTAGATCATCTGCCAAAGAGGACACTGATTTTATCCTCAAAATCCTCAGGCCCTTTAGCCTGGGACCCTGAAGGCCCAAGCACTACAACTGCTCCCTCTACCAGGGAGAGGAATGTTAGAGGGTAAGCCAGCTGTGCCAAGCTAACCCAGCAAAAGGGACAGCTATGGCGCCCGCCTCCCCCCAACCACCACAAGTCTATGAACTCAAAGTCACATTTTCACCCAAAGCTTACAAAATACAACAAGAGGCCACAGAATCTTTTCTGTCAACTTTAAAGACAAGAATAAAAGAAAACCCTTTGGGGATTCCATAATTATACTCCTGCAGATGACAGTGAAATTGGCTAAATGAGATTTTGATATCCTATTAAAATGCATTGGCCCACCCAGCAGTCTTTAATGAGGACTCCTTTCTTCTGCCTGCTTTCACAAGGGAGCAGCATAGATCTGGCACCACTCCAAAATATATGCACTTGGACAAATCTCTTACTTTCTCCATTTCCATTCCTTCAAAGTGTAGTTAGAGCTGATTTTGTGAGGCCCAAATGCACTGGAATAGGGTAGGTTTACAACACAGATTGGCTTTTTTCTCAGTCCTCCATACCCTTACCCTGGCAAAGCCCATCACTTGACAAGATGTGACTTTCTCAATGGCCACATCTTCATCTTGGGTGGGGGGATGGGTTAGAGAACACACAGCTGACCTCTGAGGGCCTTTCCCAATTCCAGGGTTACTAATTCAATGGAGGTCTGCTAATGTCATCGGCTGTATGGCTCCCCCACCAAAGTAGTCACAATCAATTCTTGAGGCACCCTCTTGCCATTCACAAATAGTTAATGAGAATCTACTGTGTGCCCAGGACTGTGTGAGCACTAGAGGTATAATGGTGAATGAACTTACGGTCAGATAGATAATACAATTACAGATGGTGATGAATTCTGGGAAGGGGTACCCTGGGTGGGTAGGGTAGCTTGGAGGAAGTAACATTTGAGGTAAGAGTAGAAGGGAACTTTGTGAGGTGAGGCTGCTTTCTGTGGGCTTTAAGCAGGGTGTCTTGAGGCCCACAGGACATAGGCTATATGTGATGCCCATTCCTGCCTAAAATCTCCCAGCTCTGCGTGCAAACCTCTCTCCATATTATGCTCACATGGCCATCTGCTGTCACACACCAAAAATGTGTTAAGACAGTGTTTCTGAGGACCAGAATACTTTATTCTTCTCCAACCCCCATGCCAGGCACATAGAGGGCACCCCATATAAGGTGCTGGGAGCCACGATTTTCATTCCACATAGAGAGGAAGGACTGAGAAGTTGCCAAGAGCTCAGTTAGAGACACAAGCAATGAAATAACTCGTCTCTATCTGTCGAGATCGTTAATCTCATGAATCACATGAGCTCTTCCCACAGTAGCTAAAAAGAATAAACCTTCAGCGCAGCAGCTGATAGTAACTCCATAAAGGGCAAATGAAAAACTAACACTCTGTCAATTTGGAAAGAGTAATCTAGGCACCAAACCAGCAGGAAAGACAATTCCTTCAGTCAAATCCAGAGCCTGAGTTAGATTATTAATTGCCTAAGCCTACACATGCCCCAAGTGGGCTGGAAGGGCTTCAGGACTGTGCCTTGCAGGATTATTTCTCCCCCTGATGTGGCCTGTGGTGTACATGTGAGTGCAGGACCTCCTAGTTCAGGCAGTTTTCTTACAACCACCTCCAACCCCTGTACTGGATCTTCCTTTTCAAAAAGGGGTGATAACTGACTTTAGGATTATGCAATCTGTGATGTGTGCTTGAAAACACCAGAGAATAAGGGGCTGCTTTGGAAAATCAGCCATATCTTGCTTTCAGAGGACAACTGGGCTCTCTTCAGTCCTCTTTATATAGGATTCTTAATTTTTTTTTTTTGGATTTTAATGTATGATGGTCTTTATTTACACCTTTATTGTCAAAAAGGAAGAGGAAAAAGGTTAAAACAGTTTAACACAGGGCACTGCAGCTTATCCTGACAGATTAAAGAAGTTCTATTTTAAATGTCCATCTAATTGTCCAAAAATATATAACACTGAATCTGCATATGCAATTTCCTTTACGAAGTACAGTGCTCTTATTTTAGCAGTCTTCTTAAATATATAAATACAACAGAAAATTAAACCACTCATTAAGAACTGCATTAACAACTATGTGATGATATTGTGAACCACTGATTACACTACAAGTATGGAATGTTCATATGTTAAGAATGTTCGAGTTTCTATGTTGTTTGGTTTTATCAATTAAAAAAAACTGCAATAAATAATGAGTACTTTAAATGTATGTTGTTCCTGCAATAACACATGCCCAATGAAAAGCAAACAGGGAAAGCAGTTACACTTCCCACTTAAATGGACAGTTACAGCAATCATTTTCTGCAATGACCATTATGTTTCAATTTATCACGAATTACTCCGAACTTACTATGAGATGTAGTCAAAATCAGAAGAGATGACATAGGGAAAATATTCCATTTTTTTGGAGAAGCATAAGCCCTCAAGAATCAACATGGGAAATAAACATCCTGTTGAAGAATTCTAGGTGGAAAAAAAATTAATGTAGTCAATTTCAACTCATGTAGAGCTGATAATTTTTTCATTGACTTAGTTGGTTTCATTCTTCTAAATCAAATGTGTTTAATTCTTCTAATTCAACCAAATCTTCCCCAGTAGAAAGATTTTCTTCAACAGGAACAGCATCGCTAGCTCTAATTTCCTGTCCCTCTCCTCCATTGTCCTCCTCTAAATCCCTTCTTTCACCACTTTCAGCCTTACCATCAAAAGCGTCATTTAATTTGTTTTCATCTTTTTCTGAAATATATATGCTGAATCTTTCAAGACTGGCTAAAGTAATCCCTGGCTCATCTATATTTCTCCAGATGTACAGGCTTCAATCTATATCATTCACACTTCTAGAAACATCAACCTCATCACCACCTGATCCCTGGATATAACAAGTATCTGCTTTCTCGTCATCATTAACCAGTTCAGGACGGAATTCAAACACTTCATGACCACTGATCATTAAGGCTTTCCCAGCTTTGAAATCTGCTTTCCTTCTTTCCATATCTTGCTCAAGTTTATCAATCTTTTCCTTTTCTTCCATGCAAGAAAAGATTCTAGAGGGATTTTGGTGACATTTGGTCCTAGGGCAAAGCACTCTGTTTCAGTTAGATCTTCTAATGAAATTTCATCCTCTTTCTCTTCTTTCTTTTTATCTTTTTTCAACACAAATCCAGGAGGAACTGCATGATGATACATGCAACTATCACCCTCTCCAGAGCATACCCCAAACCAGCCACACCTGTTTTCAATAGCTTCAAGGAAATGCTTGCCAACTATTCGAGTTTTTGGTTTTTCTTTTCCACTGCATCGTGCTTCTTTACTACTTCTTCCAGCTTTTCTTCATCCCAATTATACATGATATCTTTCTCAAGTTCTTCATCTCTTTTTTTTTGGTACCAAATAAACATTTTTTGCTTTAGTCTCACACAGAGGTTGAAATTTTAAATTATGAATTACAATCTATTTTCAACACCCTGCAATACTGACATTCCTTCGTTCTTCCTCATGCAAAAACATTTTTTAATTTGTACATTTAGTCACTATCGTATACTCTAGGCATTCCCAGATTATACCATCTCAGTCATTATCATCTATCTTTCCTTCTGGTTTCCTATGTGCCTCCAGCCCTACTCACTCTACCATTCTCACATTCAGCTTCATTCAGTGTATTTACATTATTGTGCTACAATCAGGTAGTACTGTGCTATCCATTTCTGAATTTTTAACAATTGGTCCTGTTGGACAATCTGCATCCCTTCAACTCCAATTACGCAATATCTACCCTATTTCTATCTCCTGATGACCTCTGTTCTGAACTGAAATTCTCCAAGTTCATTCATCAATGTTAGTTCATATCTGTTAGACCATATAGTATTTGTCCTTTTGTTTCTGGCTAATCTCACTAAGCATAATGTACTCAAGGTCCATCCACATTGTTACATGCTTCATGAGTTTATTCTTTTTTACAGCTGCATAATTTTCCATTGTATGTATATACCACAACTGTTTAGACAATTGTCTGTTGATGGATATTTGGGCTGTTTCCATCTCTTGGCAATTGTAAATAATGCTGCTATAAATATTGGTGTGCACATGTCTGTTTGTGTCCTTGCCGTCATGTCCTCTGAATAGATACCTAGCAATGGTATTGCTGGATCATATGGCAATCTTATACTTAGCTTTCTGAGGAACTGTCAAACTGCCTTCCACAGCAGTTGCACCATTTTACATTCCCACCAAAAGTGGATAAGTTTGCCTCTTTCTCCACATCCTCTCCAGCGCTTGTTGTTTTCTGCTTTATTGATAACGGCCATTCTGGTGGGTGTGAGATGATATCTCATTGTGGCTTTGATTTGCATTTCCCTAATAGCCAGGGAAGTTGAGCATCTTTTCATGTGCCTTTTAGCCATTTATATTTCCTCTTCTGAGAAGTGTCTGTTCATGTCTTTTGCCCATTTTGTAATTGGGTTGTCTTTTTGCTGTTGAGTTGAACAATATCTTTATATATTCTGGATACTATACCCTTATCTAATACGTCGTTTCTAAATATTGTCTCCCATTGTGTAGGCCGTCATTTTACTTTCTTACCAAAATTCTTTGATGCACAAAAGTGTTTAATTTTGAGGAGTTCCCATTTATTTATTTATTTATTCACTGCTTGTGCTTTGGGTATAAGATCTAGAAAACTGCCTCCTATTACAAGTTTTATAAGATATTTCTCTACATTTTCTTCTACAAGTTTTATGGTCTTAGCTCTAATGTCTAGGTCTTTGATCCATTTTGAGTTAATTTTTGTATAGGGTGTGAGATATGGATTCTCAAGTTCATCTCTTGCATCAATACTGTTCTAGTATGCTAGCTGCCGGAATGCAATATACCAGAAATGGAATGGCTTTTAAAAAGGGGAATTTAATAAGTTGCTAGTTTACAGTTCTAAGGCTGAGAAAATGTCCCAATTAAAACAAGTCCATAGAAATGTCCAATAAAAGGCATCCAGGGAGACACCTTGGTTCAAGAAGGCCAACGAAGTTCAGGGTTTCTCTCTCAAGTGAGAAGGCACATGGTGAACACACTCAGGGTTCCTCTCTCATCTGGAAGGGCACATGGCGAACATGGCATCATCTGCTAGCTTCTCCTGGCTTCCTGTTTCATGAAGAACCCCGGGAGGCATTTTCCTTCTTCATTTCCAGAGGTCACTGGCTGTTGGACTCTGCTTCTTATGGTTATGTCGTTCTTTTCTGGCTCTCTCTGAATCTCTTTCATTCTCCAAAATGTTTCCTCTTTTATAGGACTCCAGAACTTAACAAGACCCACCCAAATGGGTGGAGACATGTTGTCACCCAATTCAGCTTAACAACCACTCTTGATTAAATCACATCTCCAGGAGATGATCTGATTACAGTTTCAAACATATGGTATTGAATAGGGATTATTCTGCCTTTATGAAATGGGTTTAGATTAAAACATGGTTTTTCTAGGGGACAAACATCCTTTCAAACCAGCACAAATGTAAACACTTCACTTTTCACATTTCCTCTCCAGAGTCAAGTCATGAGAGAAATCACACTTATGTCCTTTAGCACACTGTCTTTCCTTTAATAATGCACACTGTCATGGTCAGTTTCATGTATCAACTTGGCCAAGTGGTGGTACCTGTTTGTCTGGTTGGGCAAGTGCTGGCCTGTCTGTTGCTATGAGGACAAATTCATAGAATTAAATCATGATCACGTTGGCTGCATCCACATTTGTAATCAGTCAAGAGGAGTGCCTCCTGCAATGAGTGATGTTTAATCTAATCACTGGAATCCTTTTAAGGAGGATTCAGAAGAGACAGGCTCTCTTCCTGCTTCAGTCGATGACCTTGGAATCCTCAGCTTCACAGCCTGCCCTAAAGATTTTGGACTCTACATTCCCATGGTTACATGAGACATTTCTATAAATTTTATATTTACAAATATTTCCTGTTAATTCTATTTCTCTAGAGAATCCTAACTAATACAACTTGGTACCAGGAGTGGTTCTCAAGAAACAGAATCTGAGAAATGGGTTTTTATGAATGGTTTTCTACTCTGACTGGACTCAAAGGCACTAAGGACTCTGATTCCCATAATCAGAATGACACTGCCAATCCATGGAGTGAGGGGGCAAAAGAGATAGTCAAAATATCACCATTCGATTCTCCTAATGCTTCACTTGTATGAAGCCAGGCTCTGAGGGATGATGTTTTTGACACCTTTATGGAGTTTTGTGTAAACAGGATATACAGAGATGTTGGCTGGTTGTCGTTAGATACACTGGAAACATTAATAAGTGAAAGGGATGGGCTTAAGGCTTCAAACAAGAAGCTTAAGTGCCGTCTGACAGATGTAGACGTTTCTATGAGTGTCCTGAAGGAAAATCTTATTTCCTGTAGCCGCAGACTTGAGATCTCCGAAATCAGACTCTGAATTTTATTGTTAGAGTAGCAACTTTACAACATAAACTGAAACCTCAATCTTGCATGGTGTCTGCCATTAAAGTGAGGGCACTGTTTGGAAAGGAGTGGGACCCTGAAAAATGGGATGGCAACATACAGATTGATGATGATGTCGGGGGCGAGGGTGAAACCCTAGGTCATGCGGAATCTTCTCTAGATAACCCTGTAATAGTCTGCCTTGAAAAAATAGCTGCCCCACCTCCAGCCTGCCTTGAGGAATTGGCCACCCAATCTCCTCCTGAAGGGATTAGCCCTAGAGTGATTAATCCTGTTTCACCAGATGAAACTGCAAATAAATGCCCTGAAGCAAATGGCTTGGAAGATATTTCTAATTCTTTTCATGACCCATCCCCACCACCTTTACTCCCACCACTCCTCATTTCTTCCAGACCTATAACTAGACTTAAGTCCCAACAGAACCCTAAAGGTGAGGTTCAAAGTACCACACGAGGAGGTATGTCATACTCCAAAAGAACTGTATGAGTTTTCCAATATATATAGACAGAAATCAGGGGAATATGTATGGAAACGGATTTTAAGGGTGTGAGATAATGGTGGGAGGAATATAAAGCTGGATCAGGATGAATTTATTGATATGGGCCCACTAAGCAGAGATTGTGCATTTAATGTTATTGCTCAAAGGGTGAGAAAAGGCAGTGACAGTTTGTTTGGATGGGTGGTTGAAACATGGATCAAAAGGTGGCTGACATTACCTGAGGTTGAAACGCCAGAACTGCCCTGGTATAATGTAGATGAGAGGATCCAGAGGCTTAGAAAGATTGGAATGTTAGAGCGGATCTATCATGCAAAGCCTGCTCTTACACCCCAGGAATGTCCAGAGGGTGCACCTTTTACCAGAACAGTGAGAAATAAATTTGTGAGACTAGCGCCATCATCCCTGAAGAGCTCTGTAGTTACACTTCTCTGTAGGTCAGATATTACTGTGGGAACTGCTGTCACTGAGCTGGAATCCTTAAACACAATGAGGATGACCGGATCCTGAGTTGGCAGAAGCCAGGTGGCAGCACTTAATCACCAAAGACAGGGTGGATGTGGCTATTATAATAGACAGCAAATTCAAAGGAGGAGTCAAAATAATCTGACTCGCAGAGATTTGTGGCATTGTTTCGTAACTCCTGGGGTACCTAGAAATACAAGACATGGGCAGTCTACTAAATTCTTGTTTGAGCTGTAAAAATAAGAGAGTTCTAGGTCAAGTGAACAGGAGTCCAACTTGAATCACAAAAAACACAGCCACGGCCTTTTAATCAATTTTCAGACTTGAGACAGTTTACAGAACAAAAACCCCTTGAATGAAGGGTAGGCCAGGTCCCTTCGGGGGAGAATCCTGTTACACTGCCACAAATTTATACTATTAATCTTCCTCCAAGCCTTCCCAAAGGAGACTGATGGCCTTTTACCAGGGTAACTGTGCACTGGGGAAAAGGAAATGATCAGATATTTTGGGGATTATTAGACACCGGTTCAGAAGTGATATTAATTCCAGGGGAATCAAAACATCACTCTGGTCCACCAGTCAGAGTGGGGGCTTATAGAGGCCAGGTGATCAATGAGGCTTTAGCTCAGGTCTGTCTCACAGTGGTTCCAGTGGGCCCCCAGGGCCATTCTGTAGTTATTTCCCCAGTTCCAGAATGTATAATTGGAATAGACATAGAGAGCAACTGGCAGAATCTCCACATTGGTTCTCTAACTTATGCAGTGAGGGCTATTATGGTGGGAAAAGCCAAGTGGGAGCCACTAGAACTGCCCCTACCTAGCAAAACAGTAAATCAGAAGAATACCGGGTTCCTGGAGGGATTGCAGAGATTACTGCCACTCTTAAGGGCTTGAAGGATGCAGAGGTGATGATTCCCACCACATCCCCATTCAATTCTCCTATTTGGCCTGTGCAGAAAACAGATGGGTCTTAGAGGATGACAGTGGATTATCATAAGCTCAACCAGGTGGTAACTCCAATTGCAGCGGCTGTTCTGGATGTGGTATCATTGTTTGAGCAAATCAATACATCCCGTTTCCTGGTATGCAGCTATTGATCTAGCAAATGTTTTTTCTCAATAACTATTAGTAAGGACCACCAGAAACAGTGTGCTTTCAGCTGGCAAGGTCAGCAACATACTTTCACTGTCCTACCTCAGGGGTATATTAACTCCCCAGCCCTAGGTCATAATCTTGTCTGCAGGGAACTTGATCATTTCTCCCTCCCACAAGACATCATACTGGTCCATTATATTGATGATATATTGATTGGACCTAGTGAGCAAGAAGTAGCAACTACTCTAGACTTACTAGTAAGGCATTTGAGAGTCAGAGGATGGGAGACAAATCCAACAAAAATACAGGAGCCTTCCACCTCAGTAAAATTTCTAGGTGTCCAGTGGTGTGGGGCATGTTGCGATATCCCTTCTAAGGTGAAGGAAAGTTGCTGCATCTGGCCCCTCCTACGACCAAAACAGAGGCACAACGCCTAGCTGGTTTCTTTGGATTTTGGCAACAACATATTTCTCATTTGGGTGTGCTACTCTGGCCCATTTATCAAGTGACCAGAAAAGCTGCTAATTTTGAGTGGGAACCTGAACAAGAGGAGGCTCGGTGACAGGTCCAGCTGCTGTACAAGCTGCTCTGCCACTTCGACCATATGATTCAGCAGATCCAATGATGCTGGAAGTGTCAGTGGCAAATAGGGATGCTGTCTGGAGCCTTTGGCAGGCCCCTATAGGAGAATCACAATGCAGACCCTTAGGATTTTGGAGCAAAGCCTTACCATCTGCTGCAGATAACTACTCTCCTTTTGAGAGATAGCTTTGGGCCTGCTACTGGGCCTTAGTAGAGACTGAAGGCTTAACCTTGGGCCACCAAGTTACCAAGAGACCTGAGTCGCCTATCATGAGCTGGGTGTTGTCTGACCCACCAAGTCACAAAGTTGGGCTTGCGCAGCAGCACTCTATTGTAAAATGGAAGTGGTATATACAAGATAGGGCCAGAGCACGTCCTGGAGGCACAAGTAAGTTACATGAGGAAGTGGCCCAAATGCCCATGGTCTCCACTCCTGTCACATTACTTCTCCTTCCCAGAGCAGAGCTATGGCCTCTTGGGGAGTTCCTTACAGTGAATTGTCTGAGGAAGAGAAAATTTGGGCCTGGTTTACAGATGGTTCAGCACGATATGCAGGTACCACCTGAAAGTGGACCGCTGCAGCACTACAACCTCTTTCTGGGGTGTCCTTGAAGGACAGTGGTGAGGGGAAATCCTCCCAGTGGGCAGAACTTCGAGCAGTGCACCTGGTTGTTCATTTTGCTTGGAAGGAGAACTGGCCAGAGGTTCTCTGTATACTGACTCACGGGCTGTTGCTAGCAGTTTGGCTAATAGTTTGGATGGGACTTGGAAAGTCCGTAATTGGAAAATTGGTGACAAAGAGGTCTGGGGAAGAGGTATATGGATAGACGTTTCTGAGTGGGCTAAAAACACGAAGATATTTGCATCCCATGTGAATGCATACCAGAGGATGTCTTCAGCAGAGGAAGGTTTAAATAATCAAGTGGATAAGATGACCCGTTCCGTAGATACCAGTCAGCCTCTTTCCGCAGCAACTCCTGTCATTGCTCAATGGGCTCATGAACAAAGTGATCATGGTGGTAGGGATGGAGGTTATGCATGGGCTCAGCAACATGGACTTCCACTCACCAAGGCAGA
>PVIY010049143.1:0-16891 GCA_004026745.1 Myrmecophaga tridactyla | reverse complement strand
CTATTCTTATGCATTAAGTAGATATCACCTTGTTATTCAAGATGCAGTGGAGAGGCTGGAGGGAACTGCCTGAAAATGTAGAGCTGTGTTGCAGTAGCCATGTTTCTTGATGATGATTGAATAATGATATAGCTTTCACAGTGTGACTGTGTGATTGTGAAAACCTTGTGTCTGATGCTCCTTTTATCTACCATGTCAACAGACGAGTAGAACATATGGAACAAAAATAAACAATAGGGGGAACAAATGTTAAAATAAATTCAGTTTGAAATGCTGGTGATAAATGAAAGCGAGGGGTAAGGGGTATGGTATGTATAATCTTTTTTTTCCCCCTCTGTTATCACTTTATTTCTTTTTCTGTTGTCTTTTCATTTCTTTTTCTGAATTGATGCAAATGTTCTAAGAAATGATGAATATGCAACTATGTGATGATATTGAGAATTACTGATTATATATGTAGAATGGAATGATATGTTAATGTTTTGGTTTGTTTGTTCTTAATATTTTAAATTAATAAATAAATAAATTTTAAAAAATAAAAATAAAATAAAATATTTCAGTAAGAGTAAAAAAAAGAAGGTTCCATATAGGCAGGACAAGAAACAGAAAAATAAGAGCTGAAGAATTGTAATCAGTTAAACAGGACCTATGTTAGAGGTCTAAAATAAGTTTAACTGAATGCCAAAGAATACACAGAGAACAAAGCCATCCAACAAGAAAACCCTAGGTAAAAGGGTGAAAATGACCTCCAGAATAAACTGATTAAGAAAATCAAATGCTTAGACACCAGCAAAAAATAACAAGTCATACTAGAAAAACTGAAGACACGGCCCAGTCAAAGAAACAAACCAACATTTCAAATGAGATACAGAAGTTGAAACAACTAATTCAGGATGTTCAAATAGACATGCAAAATCTCATTTTAAAAAATCAATGACTTGAGGAAGATATGGCAAAAGAGATGAAGGACATAAAGAAAATATTGGGTGAACATAAAGAAGAACTTGAATGAAAAATAGCAAGTTGCAGAACATAAGGGAATGAAAGCCGCAATAGAAGAGATGAAAAAATAAAGACCTACAACAATAGATTTGGAGAAGCAGAAAAAAGGATCAGTGAACTAGTAGACAGGACATCTGAAATACAACACACAGAAGAAAAGGTAGGGGGAAAAAATGGAAAAATATGAGCAGAGCCTTGGGGAATTGAATGACAACATGAAACATGCAAATATATGTGTTGTGTCTCCCAGAAGGAGAAGAGAAGGGAATAGGAGCAGAAAGACTAATGGAGGAAATAATCAATGAAAATTTTCCATCTCTTATGAAAAACATAAAATTACTGATCCAAAAAGTGCAGCATACCCCAAACAGAATAGATCCAAATAGCCATACTCCAAGACACCTACTAATCAGATTGTCAAATTTCAAAGACAAAGGGGAGAGTTTTGAAAGCAGCAAGAGAAAAGTAATCCATAACATATAAGGGAAGCTTGATAAGACTGTGTAGATTTCTCAGCAGAAGCCAGGGAGGCAAGAAGGCAGTGGTATGATATATTTAAGATTCAAAAAGAGAAAAACTACCAATCAAGAATTCTATATCCAGTAAAACTGTCCTTCAGAGATGAGGGGGAGGCTGGGCCACTGTAGCTCAGCAGACAGAGTTCTCACCTGCCATATCAGGGGCCCAGGTTCGATTCCCAATGCCAGCCCATGGAAGAAAAAAAAGTGAGGGGAGATGAAAATATTTTCAGACAGTCACTGAGAGAATTTGTGACTAAGAGACCAGCTCTACACAAAATACTAAAGGGAACACTACAGGCAGATAGGAAAATAGAGGAAAGCGAGGTCTGGAGAAGAGTGTAGAAATGAAGACAATAAGTAAAAAGAAGAAGAAAAAAATTATGTATGACGTATAAAATCCAAAAGACAAAATGGTAGCAGAAAGTACTGCCTTTACAGTAATAACGTTAAATGTTAATGAATTAAACTCCCTAATCAAAAGACATAGACTGGCAGAATGGATTTAAAAACAGGACCCCCCCCAAAAAAAATTTTAAAACAACAACAAAAAATAAAACAGTACTCATCTTTATGCTATCTATAGGAGATTCACTTTAAATTCAAGGACAAAAACAGATTGAAAGTGGAAGATTGGAAAAAGATATGTCATGCAAACAACAACCAGAAAAGAGCAGGGATAGCTACACTAATATCCAAAATTTTGACATCAAATGTAAAACAACTAAAAGAGACAAAGAAGGACACTATGTATTAATATAAGGAACAATTCAACAAGAAGACATAACAATTATAAATATTTACACACTGAGCCAGAGTGCTCCTAAATACATGAGACAAACATTGACAACACTGAAAGGAGAAGTAGACACCTCTACAATAATAGAAACTTCAATTCCCCACTCTCATCATTGGATAGAACATCTAGACAGAGGCTCAATAATGAAACAGTGATTTTGAATAATAAGATAAATGAACTAGACTTAACAGACATTTACAGGATATTACACCCACAACAACAGGATACACATTTTTCTCAAGTGCTCATGAATCTTTCTCAAGGATAGACCATATGCTGGATCACAAAGCAAGTGTCAATAAATTTTAAAAGATTGAAATTATACAAAACATTTTCTTGGATCATAATGAAATGAAGTTGCAAATCAACAGGCAGAGGGCCAGAAAATTCACACTCTTAAACAATCAGTGGGTCAAGGGAGAAATTACAAGAGAAATCAGTAAATATCTCAAGGCAGATGAAAATGAAAAGACAACATATCAAAACTTATGGGATGCAGCAAAGACAGCACTAAGAGGGAAACGTATTGCCTTAAAATGCCTATATAAAAAAGACCCATGATAGACTCTGGGCTCTGTCCTGTAACTACTTGTTGAAGAGTGCTTTGAAAACTTGCAAAGAAGAAAAAGTGCTTCTTTGCTTTGTATATATGTTATATTATATAATTACAAAGTTAAAAATAAAACTTTGGGGATGCAGCAAAAGCAGTGCTGAGAGGGAAATTTATTGTCTATATGTCTATATTAAAAAAGAAGAAAGAGCAGAAAGCAAGGAATTAACTGTTCATCTGGAAGAACTAGAGAAAGAATAGTAAACAACCCCAAGGCAAACAAAAGGAAACAATGAAGATTAGAGCAGAAATAAAATAAATTGAGAATAATAAAGAAATGAAGGAGGATACCATGAGCAACTATATGCTAATAATCTAGACGGCATAGATGAAATGGACAATTTCCTAGAAAGGCGTGAACAACTAATACTGACTTGAGAAGAAATAGATGACCTCAACAAACCAATCACAAATAAAGAGATTTAATCAGTCATCAATAAGCTCCCAAAAAAGAAAAGTCCAGGACCAGATGACTTCACATATGAATTCTACAAAGCATTCAAGAAAGAATTAGCACCATCCTGCTCAAATTCTTCAAAAAAATTGAAGAGGAGGTAAAGCTACCTAACTCATTCTATGAAGTCAACATCACCCTAACACCACAGGCACAGAAAGATCCTACAATAAAGGAAAATTATAGACCAATATCTTTAATGAATATAGTTGCAAAAATCCTCAACAAAATACTCGCAAGTCAAATTCAGCAACACATTAAAAGAATTGTATACCATGACCAAGTGGGATTTATTCCAGATATGCAAGGCTGATTCAACACAAGAAAATCAATCAATGTAATACACCGTATCAATAGGTCAAAGTGGAAAACCACATGATCATTTCAATTGATGCAGAAAAGACATTTGACAAAACTCAGCATCCTGTCTTGATGAAAACACTTCAAAGGATAGGAATAGTAAGGAACTTCCTCAACATGATAAAGGGAATATATGAAAAAAAAAAAAAAGAAAGAAAGAAAACCACAGCTAACATCATCCTTAATGGGGAAAGACTGAAAGCTTTCTCTCCAAGATAGAGGGCATCAAAAGAAGGATGCCCACTGTCACCATTGTTATTAATCATTGTGTTGGAGCAATTAGACAAGAAAAAGAAATAAAAGGCATCCAAATTATAAAGGAAGAAGTAAAACTTTCACTGTTTGCAGATGACATGATACTATATATCAAAAATTCCTAAAAATCTCAGCAAAACTATTAGAGCTAAAAAATGAGCACAGAGGTGGCAGGGTACATAATCAACACCCCAAAATCAGTACTGTTTCTATACACTAGTAATGAGCAATCTGAGGAGGAAATCAAGAAAAATACTCCATTTATGATAGTAATGAAAAGAATCAAATTTGTAGGAAGAAATTTAACTATGAACACAAAAGACCTATACACATGAAACTACAAGAAATTGCTAAAAGAAATCATGGAAGACCAAAATAAATGGAAGGACATACTGTGTGCATGGACTGGAAGATTAACATAATTAAGATGTCAATTCTACCCAAATTGATCTATAGATTCAATGCAATACCAATTAAAATCCCCAAAACTTATTTTGCAAAAATAGAAAAAACAATAGCCAAATTTGTTTGGAAGTTCAGGGTGCCCTGAATAGCTAAAAAATATCTTGAGAAAGAAAAATGAAGTGAGAGTTCTCATACTACCTGACTCAAAGCATCCTCCAAACCTACAGTGGCCAAAACAGTATGATACTGGCATAAAGAAAGATATACTGATCAATGGAATCAAATTGAATGTTCAGAAATAGACCCTCTCACATATGGACAATTGAGCTTTGATAAGGCAGTCAAGCCAAGCCAACTGGGATAGAGCAGCCTCTTCAATAAATGGTGCTTGGAGAACTGGGTATCCATAGGCAAAAGAATGAAAGAGGATCCATATCTCACACCCTTTACAAAAATTAACTAGAAATGGATCAAAGACCTAAACATTAGAGCTTTTAGAAGTAAACTTGAAGAAGAAAATGTAGGGAAATATCTTATAAATCTTGTAATATGAGATGCTTCCTAGACCTTACACCCAAAGCACAAGCAATGTAGAAAAGAAATAGATATATGAGAGCTCCTCAAAATTAAGCATTTTGTGTATCAAAGAACTTTGTCAGGAAAGTAAAAAGGCAACCTACACAATGAAAGACAATATTTGGAAACTACATATCAGATAAGGGTTTAAGATCCAGAATATATAAAAAAGATTCTACAACTCAAAAACAAAAAAGACAAACAACCCAATTAAGAAATGGGCAAAAGACATGAACAGATACTTTTCAGAAGAGGAAATACAAATGGCTAAAAAAAAAAGCATATGAAAAGATGCTCAACTTCTCTGGCTATTAGGGAAAAGCAAATCAAAACCACAATGAGAGATCATTTCACACCCACTAGAATGGCCATTATCAAAAACACAGAAAATGGCAAGTGCTGGAGAGAATGTGGAGAGAGAGGCACACTTATTCACTGTTGATGGGAATGTGAAGTGCTCTAGAAGGCAGCTTGGCAGTTCCTCAATAAGCTAAGTAGAGAATTGACATATGATCCAGCAATCCCATTATTAGGTATCTATTCAGAGGAATTGAAGTCAAGGACACAAATAGACATTTTCATACTGACATTTATAGAAGCATTATTTACAACTGCCAGGAGATGGAAACAGACCAAACGTCCATCAACAGATGAGTGGCTAAACAAGCTGTGGTATATACATATGATGGAATATTATGCTACTGTAAGACAGAATATAGTCAAGAAGCATGTAACAACATGGATGAATCTTAAGGACATTATACAGAGTGAAATTAGCCAGAAACAAAGAGACAAATACTGTGTCGTCTCACAAATATGGACAAAGATTAACGAGTGAAATTTGAGAGTTGAAATTAAGGATACAGGTTATTAGGAGATAGAAAGAGGGTAGAGTTTGGGCATTTAATACTGAAGAAATACAGAATGTGTAACAGAATTATTGTAAAAATTCAGAAATGAATAGTACAATACTACCTGTTTGTAGCACAATAATATGAGTACACTGAGTGAAGCTAAATGTGAGTATGATTGAGGGAGAATGGCTGGGGGCATGTATAAAACCAGAAAGAAAGATAGAGGACAAAGATTAAGACAGTGTAACTTGGGAATGCCTAGAGTGGACAATGATGGTGACTAAAATATAAGAATATTTTTTGCATGAGGGAAAAATATTAATGTCAACATGGCAAGGTGTTGAAAATGGGATGGTATACAGGAAAAAATACAATCAATGAAAATGGGATGGTATACAGGAAAAAATACAATCAATGCAAGCTAGGGTCTAGAGTCAACAGTAACATTGTAATATTACTGCTTCCAATGACTGTAACAAAGGCATAATGCCAAAACTAAATGTCAACAAGCAGAGGCTATGGGGTAGGGCCATGGCATTATTTGCAGAAGAAAAGAAATGTCCTCATACAGATGTGTTACAAAGGCATTGCTATGTGATTATACCAGGAACCATTGATTTTTTACTTAGGTTGGATTGTATGATGTACAAATAGAACTGTTTAAAAATGAACACAGAGAAGCAAGTGCTGGAGAAAATGTGGAGAGGGAAATGTACCTATTTGCTGTTGGTAGGGAAGCTGAGAGGTGCAGCCTCTTGGAGGGCAGTGTGGTGGCTCCACAGGAGGCTATGGGTGGGATTGCCATATGATCCTGAAACCCCACTGTTCAGTATATACCTGGAGGAAGTGAGAGTGGGGACAGAAATGGACATTTGTACGTTGGTGTTTATGGCGGCAGTGTTCATGATTCACAATGGATAGATGTGGCCTAAGAGTACGATGACTGAGGAATGGAAGGGGAAACTGTGCTGTATACATACAATGGACTATTGAGTGGCTGCAAGAAGGAATGAAGTTGTGAGGCATGCAAGTAGGTGAATGAAACTTGAGGACAGTGTGTTGAATGAAATGTCAGAAACAAAAGACAAATATTATCATGCCTCACTCATATGAACTAACTATAATATCTAAACTCAGAACATTGATGTCAAGAGCATGAGTTATCAAATTGAGGCCTATTGTAAAGGATCCTAGATTATGAGCTCTTACAGCAGTCACATCTATTCTGCAGTTTTAACTGTTATTTCTGAATTCTGAGATACTGAGCTGTTTGATTATAACCTGGTCATTTCCTGAAACTTCGGGTATTTATGTGACATGTGAGACTTAGATTTAGAGCTCTGAAGCCATGAAAGTTAGCATTTTTACCCCATACAGCAACTGCTGAAAAAGTGATAAGACATTGACTAGAGATATGAATGAAACTGATCTGGATAGGACTAAGGTAAATCAGAATACAAGGTAATGGATGATATGGTCCATATTTTAAAACTTCAACTTCTGTGTGAGACCAAAGGAAGGGATGTTTATTTGGTGCAAGAGTTATATTTTGGCTAGCATGCTATCTAATGTAACTTGTGTGGTCAGTTTATTCAAACACCAGGATTACATGGAATTTTTTTTTTTCAACTGCCAGCACCTTTTATTTTTCCTAGAATTTAGAGACAATACTCATTTACTCAATTATTGATATACACATAACTACACAAAAGTATACTATATCCAACACATGGCCTTTATTACAGAAGTTGGCCTAAGGAAGCTTATAAACATTACAAATAACCCTCTGCTTTTCATACTAACCAACCAACAAACCACTGCATTTTAGTAAATGCTTAAAACAGCTTAAGTCATGTCATGATCCCTCCCCCTTAGAGGTGAAAAAAAAAACCTTAATTTTTGTCCTAACAAAACATTACCCTGAACTATTAAATTTCAGCAGTTGGAACACCAGAAATAGGTTGAGTCTTTTGCCTAAGCAATTCAAGGCTGATCTTTCAAAGGAAGACACAGTTTATTAACTTTGTTTTAATGGGCCTCAAAATTCTGTGACAGATTTTTGGTCATTGTTTCCATTTAAAAAGTATTGATTTTAAAAACTAATAACTTAAAACTGCCACATGAAAACAAACGGTCCACAAAACATTCCTTTCCTTCTGAAGGTTTTACGATGCACTGTTATCATTAACCAGTCTTTTACTATTAAATAGCCAATTGAGACAAACAGTTCTGAGACTGTTCTTCCACCACTGATTAAGACTGGATTGGCAGGTGTTATGGGTAATATTCATTTAGCTTTCTGAGCTTTCCGGGCAGACTAGTGACCTTGCCAGCTCCAGCAGCCTTCTCGTCCACTGCCTTGATGACACCCACAGCAACTGTCTGTCTCATATCATGAATAGCAAAACAACCCACAGGAGGATAGTCAGAGAAACTCTCAATACACATGGGCTTGCCAGGAACCATATCAACGATGGCTGCATCACCAGACTTCAGGAATTTTGGGCCATCTTCCATCTTCTTGCCAGAACGGTGATCAGTCTTCTTCAGCTCAGCAAACTTGCAAGCAATGTGAGTTGTGTGAAAATCTAGCACAGGTGCATAGCCAGCACTGATTTGGCCTGAATGGTTCAGGATAATCACCTGAGCAGTGAAGACAGCTGCTTTCATTGGTGGGTCATTTTTGCTGTCACCAGCCACATTGCCATGACGAACATCTTTTATAGACAAGTTCTTGACATTGAAGCCCACACTGTCCCCAGGAAGAACTTCACTCAAAGCCTCATGGTGCATTTGAACAAACTTGACTTCGGTTGTAACATTAACCGGAGCAAAGGTGACCACCATGCCTGGTTTGAGAACACCAGTCCCCACTAGGCCCATGGGCACAGTACCAATACCACCAATTTTGTAGCCATCCTGAAGAGGTAGACGTAAGGGCTTGTCAGCTGGAAGAATAGGGGGCAGGATGCAATCCAGAGCTTCAAGCAGCGTGGTTCCACTGGTATTGCTATCCTTCCAAGTGACTTTCCATCCCTTGAACCGAAGCATATTAGCACTTGGCTCCAGCATGTTGTCACCATTCCAACCAGAAATTGGCACAAATGCTACTGTGTCGGGGTTGTAGGCAATTTTCTTAATGTAGGTGCTAACTTCCTTAATGATTTCCTCATATCTCTTCTGACTGTAAGGTGGTTCAGTGGAATCCACTTTGTTAACACCAACTGTTAGTTGTTTCACACCCAGTGTGTAAGCCAGAAGGGCATGATCTCAGGTCTGCCCATTCTTAAATACACCAGCTTCAAATTCACCAACACCAGCAGCAACAATTAGGACAGCAGAGTCAGCCTGAGATGTGCCCGTAATCATGTTTTTAATAGAGTTTCTGTGTTCTGGGGCATCAATGATGGTCACATAATACTTGCTGGTCTCAAATTTCTACAGGGAGATATCAATAGTGACACCACACTCACATTCAGCTTTTAGTTTATCCAAGACCCAGGCATACTTGAAGGACCCCTTTCCCATCTCAGCAGCCTCCTTCTCAAAATTTTCAATGGTTCTTTTGTTGATTCCACCACATTTGTAGATCAGATGGCCGGTTGTGGTGGACTTGCCCAAATCTACGTGTCCAATAATGAACAATGTTGATATGAGTCTTTTCCTTTACCATTTTAGCTTAAGATATAGTGATGGTTTCACAACAACTGCATTCTGGTGACAAAACCCTTCCAAAAAAAAAAACTACATGGAATCTTGAATAGGGTGGGAGACCGTCTTGGTTTGTTCAGGTGGGTATGATGCCTGGATGCATCCCAGAGTGATTTGGGCAGAGAATAAAAGGGTGTTTGTCGAGTCCCCTTGTGGGGCTGGGGAGAAAGGAGGAAATGTTAAACTTTACCATCTGGGGAATTTCTGATATTCTGGCAAGCAGTGGGGACAACCAATTCAATAGGCTGAACCCTCAATCTTGGGTTTTGCCTCTATGAAACTTATTCCTGCAAAGGAGAAGCTAGGCCTGATTATGATTGTGCCTAAGAGTCACCCCCAGAGAACCTCTTTTGTTGCTCAGATGTGGCCTCTCTCTCTAAGCCAGTTTGACAGGTGAACTCACTGCCCTCCTCCCTATGTAGTACATGACTCCCAGGGGTGTAAATCTCCCTGGCATTGTGGGACAGAACTGGGGATGAGCCAGGAGGCAGCATCCTAGGATTGAGAGAGCTTCTTCACCAAAAAGGGGAAGATAGAAATGAGACAAAATAACGTTTCAGTGATTGAGACATTGCAGAGTGGAGAGGTTATGCTGGAGGTTATTCTTATGTGCTATATAGATATCCCTTTTTAGTTTGTGCTGTATTGGAGTGGCTAGAGGGAAGTACCTGAAACTCTGGAACTGTATTCCTGTAGCCTTGATTCTTGAAGATGATTGTATAACTGTGTAGCTTTTACAATATGATTGTATGATTATAAAAACCAAATAAGGATAATAAATAATAGGGAGGGATAAGTGGTAAAAAAAAAAAATAGGGTAGATTGTAATACTAGTGATCAATGAGAAGGCAGGGTAAGGGGGATGGGATGTATGACATTGTTCTTTTTTCTTTTTATTTATTCTTCTGGAGTGATGCAAATATTCTAAAATGATCATGGTGATGAGTGCACAACCATGTGAGATATTGTGAGCCACTGATTTTATACTTTGAATGGACTGTATATGTGTGAAGATATCTCAATAAAAATAGTAAAAGAAAAAAATGTGGTGCATACATACAATGGAATATTATTCAGTCATAAAAGGCAATGCAGTTCTGATGCATGCACAGAACCTTGGAGACATCAGATTGAGTGAAATAAGCCAGTAAACAAAAGGACAAATATTGCATGATTTCACTGATAAGTAATTTGAATAAGAAAATTCATATAATCAGAATTTAAAATATAGGTTACCACATGCCAGGGTGGAAATAAGGAATGGGTAGTTAATACTTAAATTATATAAAGTTTCTGTTTGAGTTGATGGACAAGTTTTGGTAATGGGTGTTGGTGATAGTAGCACAACACTGTAAATATTATTAATGGCACTGAACTATATAAGGGGAAATTTAAGGTTATATAAATGTTACAGAATAAAATTTTTTTGAAATAGGACTGTACACTTAAAGAGTGAACCCTAATGTGAACCACGGACTCTAGTAATAATGTAATTATTGAAATGTTCTTTCATCAATCGTAACAAATGTACCACACTAATGCAAGATGTTAACAGTAAGGTGGTGTTTTGGTTTGCTAAACCTGCTGGAATATAATATACCAGAAATGGGTTGGCTTTTATAAAGCCAAGTTTACAGTCCTAAGCCCATTAAAATGTCCAAACTAAGGCATCCAGAGAAAGATACCTTGACTCAAAAGGCCAATGGATTCAGAATACCTCTGTCAGGTGACAGGGCACATGTTGACGTCTGCTGGCTTTCTCTCCCAGCTTCTTCAAATGGCTTCCCTGGGGGTGTTTTCTTTCTGCATCTGCAAAGGTCTCTGGCAGTGTAGGCTCTGAAACTTTTTCCAAAATGGTTCCCTCTTAAATGACTTCAGTAAGGAACCCCACCTTGAATGGGTAAAGACACATCTCCATGGAAATCATCTAATCAAAAGGTCCCACCAACAATTGGGTGGGACACATCTCTATGGAAACAACTTACTCAAAAAGATCCCACTCAACAATATTGAATCAGGATTAAATAGCATTGCTTTTCTGGGGTATGCAACAATTTCAAACTGGCACAGGTGGTATGTGGAAACTCTGATTATTCTGTAAACCTTCATCTTCTCTAATTCAAAAAAAAGCTTCTGCTAGTGTTGAGGATTGATCATGTCCCGTACAAAAGACATCAAGTCCTAACTCCAGTCCCGTGGGTGTGGACTTATTTATAGGTATAGGATCTTGAAAGAGTCAAAGATCCCATACGTATGATTTCTCTTATAAATAGAAAAAAATCAGACAGTCAGTCAGTAAAAACCAGAGAAGACACAAGGAGACATTGCCATGTGTTATAGTTTGCTAGCTGCTGGAATGCAATATACCAGAAACAGAATGGCTCTTAAAAGGGGAAATTTAATAAGTTGCAGGTTTACAGTTCTAAGCTTATCCCAATTAAAGCAAGTCTATAAAAATGTCCAAATTAAAGCACCAACATGGGCTTGCCTTCACTCAAAAAGGCCAATGAAGTTCAAGGTTTCTCTCTCAACTGGAAAAGCACATGGTGAACATGGTGACATATGCTAGCTTTCTCTCCAGGCTTCCTGTTTCATGAAGCTCCCCCAGGAGCATTTTCCTTCTTCATCTCCAAAGGTCTCTGGCTGGTGGTCTTTCGTGGTTCTTTATGCTCTATTATGGCTCTCTCGCTTTTTTTTTTTAAAAATGCTTCCTCTTGTAAAGGATTCCAGTAAACTAATCAAGACACCCATTGAATGCGTGAAGTCACATCTCCCTCCAATCAAAGATTAATACCCACAATTGGGTGGGTCACATCTCCATGGAGGTAATCTAATCAAGCTTCAAACATACAGTATTGAATAGGGTTTAAAAGAAATTGCTGCCCCTGCAAGATTGGATTAGGATTAAGGCTTGGCTTTTCTGGGGTGCATAAATCCTTTCAAACCAGCACACCATGTGATGGAGGATTTCCAGAAAGCTACAGACTTTGGAGAATGCATGGTCTTATTGACCCCTTGATTTTGGACTTCTAGCCCCTAAACTGTGAGCCAATAAACTCATGGTGTTTAAGCGAACCAGTGTGTGGTATTTGTTATAGCAGCCTTAACAAACCAAGACAGCTGGGGGGAGTTTTTACCAGGCTAGTAGTCAGGGAAGGTGTTCTAGTTTGCTAACTGCTGGAATGCAATATACCAGAAATGGAATGGCTTTTAACAAGGGGAATTAAATAAGTTGCTAGTTTACGTTCTAACGCCGAGAAAATGTCCCAATTAAAACAAGTCTATAGAAATGTCCAATCAAAGGCATCCAGGGAAAGATACCTTGGTTCAAGAAGGCCGATGAAGTTCAGGGTTTCTCTCTCAAGTGAGAAGGCACATGGTGAACACAGGCAGGGCTTCTCTCTCAGCTGGAAGGGCACATGGCGAACACGGTCAGGGCTACTCTCTCAGCTGGAAGGGCACATGGCGAATACGGCGTCATCTGCTAATTTTCTCTCCTGGCTTCCGGTTTCATGAAGCTCCCCGGGAGGCATTTTCCTTCTTCATCTCCAATGGTCGCTGGCTGGTGGACTCTCCACTTCGCGGTGCTGCAGCATTCTCTGCTCTCTCTGAATCTCTTTCTCCAAAATGTTTCCTCTTTTATAGGACTCCAGTAAACCAATCAAGACCCACCCAAATGGGTGGAGACATGTCATCACCTAATCCCGTTTAACAACCACTCTTGACTAACCACATCATCCAGGGAGATGATCTGATTACAGTTTCAAACATACAGTATTGAATAGGGATTATTCTACCTTTATGAAATGGGATTTATATTAAAACATGGCTTTTCTTAGGGGGCATGCTTCCTTTCAAACCAGCACAGAAGGTTTCCCTAAGAAGAACTGAAATTTGAAGGTTGAAAAGGAGTTTAAGCAGGTGCAGTCAAGCAAAGAGTGGGGAGAGCATTCCAGGTAGATGGAACAGCATGTGCAAAACTCCTGAGTCCCGCAATGCCTGAGACCATGCACAACACCTGGCTGTACAGATGCCTTCAATTCCCTTTTGTCATTTATATTTTGGGTGGCACATTACCTAATTTAACTAGTATGATCAGTTTAGTTGAACACCATAAGTACATGGAATCTTGAGTAGGGCATGAGATCTTGTTGGTTTGTACAAGTTAGTGTGATGCCCTGATATATCCAGAGTAATTTGGGCAGTGAATAAACATGTATTTGCAAAGTCCCATTGGGGCACTGGGGAGAAAAAAAGGAAATATTCAACTTCCCCCTTTGGAGAATTTCTGATATTCTTGCAAGCAATGGGGACAACCAAATCAATAGGCTAAGCCTTTGATCTTGGGGTTCTCCCCTATGAAACTTATTCCTGCAAAGGATAGTCTAAGCCTACTTAAAATCAGGCCTAAGAGTCACCCCCAGAAAATCTCTTTTGTTGCTCAGATGTGGCCTCTCTATGCCAACTCAGCAGGTGAATTTACTGCCCTCCCTCCTATGTGGGACATGACTCCCAGGGGTGTAAATCTCCCTGGCAAAGTGGGACAGAACTCTCAGGATGAGCCAGGACCCAGCATCACGGGATTGAGAATGGCTTCTCGACCAAAAGGGGGAAGAGAGAAATGAGACAAAATAACATTTCAGTGACTGAGAGATTTCAAAGAGATTTGAGAGGTTATCCTGAAGGTTATTTTTACTCATTATATAGATATCCCTTTTTAGTTTATGGTATATTAGAATGGCTGGAGGAAAGTACCTGAAACTATTGAGCTGTGTTCCAGTAGCCTTGATTCTTCAGGACAATTGTATAAAGAGATAACTTTTACGATGTGACTGTTTGATTGTGAAAACCTTGTGTCTAATGCTCCTTTTATCCAGGGTATGGACAGATGACTAAAAAAAATAAGGATATAAATAAATAAATAATAGGAGGATAAGGGGTAAAATAAATTGGGTACATGGAAATACTAGTGTTCAGTGAGAGGGAGGGGTAAGGTGTATGGTATGCATACCATATCTTTATTTCCTTTTCTGGAGTGATGCATATGTTCTGCAAATGGTCACTGTGACTAATACACAACTATGTGATGATATTGTGAGGCATTGATTGTATGGACTGTATGTGTGTGATGATTTGTCAATAAAAATATTAAAGAAAAAATCCCTTTTTTTAATTCCAGTTGACTTTTCTAACTGAAAGAGTCCAGACAAAATACAGAATAACTCCTGGAGCACTCTTGAAAGATGGTATTTTACTGGGTGTTCTCCTACCTTTGCTTTTTATTTGATTTGTAGTTATCACTGTCATTTAGACTTAATGGGACCTGTGGTGGTTTGGAGCTGTTACTCAGAAGATCATATTCTTTTAATCCATTCCTGTGGGTGCAGACCTGTTGTAGGTGGGACGTTTTGATTAGGTTATTTCAATTGAGATGTGACCAGCCTCATTCAGGGTCTTGATCCTCTTGCTGGAGTCCTTTATAAGAGGATGAAACACATACAGAAGGTAAGGGATGAAATTCAGAAAAGCTCAGAGAGAAAAGTCCTGAAGAAATTAAGAGAGGACCCACAGAAGCTGAAAAAGAAAGCCACTGAAGTTAAAAGCTGGAAGCACCGAAACCCAGGAGAGAAGGACCAGCAGACACGGGCCATGTGCCTTCCTGTGTGACAAGGTGTCCTGGATGTCAGCAGCTTGTCCAAGTATCATCCTGTTGATGACTTGAGTTGGACATTTTCATGACCTAACAACTGTACAATGTAAGGTAATAAATCCCCACTGTAAAAGCTAACCCATTTCTGGTATGTTGCATTCTGGCAGCTTTAGCAAACCAAAACAGGACCTATTCATAATCTATGCAGAGTTCAAAACTACCAGCTTCCATTTTAGATAAATCCTTACAAATTCTTTGCAAATCATAAAATGTCAGAATTGGAAAGGCCCTCACTATCACCTATTCTGGTAGCTTTCAAATTTGACTACACACATTGGAGCCACCTAGGGGAGCTTTTAAAATAAAAGCCTTTTCAACAAATAGTGCCAGAATAATTGAGCATCCATAGACCCCCCCAAAAAAAATCCCTTGACCTAAGCCTCAAACCGTATGCAAAAATGAGCTCAGCTGAAGGGATACAGACTGTGCAACAGGACTGGATACAAAAACTCAGAAATGGACAGCACAATACTACCTAACTGTAATACAATTATGTTAAAACACTGAATGAAGCTGCATGTGAGAATGATAGAGGGAGGAGGGCTGGGGACATATTGAAATCAGAAAGAAAGATAGATGTTAAAGATTGAGATGGTATAATTTAAGAATGCCTAGAGTGTATAATAATAGTGAAATGTACAAGGTACAATTTTAAAAATGTTTTTGCATGAGGAAGAACAAAGGAATGTCATATTGCAGGGTGCTGAAAATAGATGGTAATTAAATTTTAAAATGTCACCTTATGTGTGAGACTAAAGCAAAAAATGTTTATTTGTTACAAAATTTCTATTTTGACTAATGCATTTCCTAATATAACTTATGTAGATAGTTTGATTGAACGCCATAAGTACTTGGAATCTCAGGTAGGACATGAGATTTTGCTGGTTTGTCCAGAGTGATGCCCCGATGAATCCCAGAGTGATTTGATCAGTGAGTGGAAAAGTATTTGCAAAGCCCCCTTCGGGGAATGGTGAGAACGGGGAGAAATTCAACTTCCCCAAGTTGAATTCTTGATATTCTCACAAGCAGCGTGGACAACCAAAGCTATAGGCTGAGTCCCCAGTCTTGGGGTATGTTCATATGAAACTTAACCCTGCAAAGATAGGTCAAGTCTACTTAAAATTTAGGCCTAAGAGTCACCCCCAAGAGAGCCTCTTTTGTTGCTCAGATGTGGCCTCTCTCTCCAGCCAACACAACGAGCAGTCTCACCACCCTACCCCTCTCTACGTGGGACATGACTCCCAGGGGTGTGGACCTTCCTGGCAACATGGGACAGAGATCTTGGAATGAGCTGAGACTCAGCATCAAGAGATTGAGAAAAACCCTAGAATGAGCTGAGACTTAGCATCAAGGGATTGAGAAAACCTTCTTGACCAAAAGGGCGAAGAGGGAAATGAGACAAAGTGTCAATGGCTGAGAGATTCCAAACAGAGTTGATAGGTTATCCTGGAGGTTATTCTTATGCATCAAGTAGATATCATCTTGTTATTCAAGATGTAGTGGAGAGGCTGGAGGGAACTGCCTGAAAATGTAGAGCTGTGTTCCAGTAGCCATGTTTCTTGAGGATGATTGAATAATGATACAGCTTTCACAATGTGACTGTGTGATTGTGAAAACCTTGTGTCTGATGCTCCTTT
>PVIY010049142.1:0-16878 GCA_004026745.1 Myrmecophaga tridactyla | reverse complement strand
GACAAAATAAAGTGTCAATGGCTGAGAGATTCCAAACAGAGTCAAGAGGTTGTCCTGGAGGTTTTTCTTACACATTAAATAAATATCACCTTGTTAGTCAAGATGTAATGGAGAGGCTGGAGGGAACTGTCTGAAAATGTAGAGCTGTGTTCCAGTAGCCATGTTTCTTGAAGATGTTTGTATAATGATATAGTTTTCACAATGTGATGTTCCTTTTATCTACCTTATCAACAGACGAGTAAAACATAAGGAATAAAAATAAATAATGGGGGAACAAATGTTAAAATAAATTTAGATTGCAATGCTAGTGATCAATGAAAGGGGTATGGTAATTATGAATTTTTTTCTGTTGTCTTTTTCTTTCTTTTTCAGAATTGATGCAAATGTTCTAAGAAATGATCATGATGATGAATATGCAACTATGTAATGATATTGTGAATTACTGGTTATATATGTAGAATGGAATGATCATAAGTTAAGAATGTTATATTTTTTTAATTAATTTTAAAAAGGCTATGTTTTCAACTGATTGAAATAATTTCAATATATAAAGTGAAAGGTTTAGGAGGCAAAAGGGTGAGAAAGAAGGAAGGTAGACCCGGAAATTTAAAGCAGGCAGGTTTATTTCTGTGCTCCCGGGCTGAGCTCACCAAATCCAAGACGAAGGGAGGTGAGTCAACGCCTGGGTGATGGCGTGGGCAGTTTTTAAGCAAGGGGGTCAGGTGACGTCCGGAAGGGGCAGTTCTCCGGATGTCAGGTGTCCGGAAGGGGCGGTTCTCCGGATGTCAGGTGTCCGGAAGGGGCGATTCTCCGGATGTCAGGTGTCCAGAAGGGGTGATTCTCCGGATGTCAGGTGTCCAGAAGGGGCGGTTCCAGAAGCCATGTTGGGAGGGGCGACACAGCCTCCGCAGTTCCAGTTGCAGTGCCCTTCCCCGTTCCCCCGACCTAACATAAAGAACAAGATTTTCAGTTTGAGTTACTTCTCAACTGCTTGCCTGTGTTTAAAGATGAACATTCAGATATTATTAATAAATCCCATTGACCCACCAAAAAAAAAAAAGGCGATGCTTTTTCCCTGAAGATTGACTACCAGTGATCCTCAGCTCCTCTGCCGCATGGTGTCTCCTGTCCTTCTCTCCTGGTTTCGGGGCTTTCAGCTTCTTACTTTTCTCGCTCAGCTTTTCTGTGGCTTTTTTCTGTGCTTCTATTGGGGCTTTCTTCTGTTTCTTCTCTCTGTTTTTTACCCTTTTATAAAGGTCTCCAGTAAGAGGATTAAGACCTATGCTGAATGAAATGGTTCACATCTCAATTTAAGATCCTACTCACCAAAAGATCCTATTTACAGTGGGTCCACACCCACAGGAATGGATTAAATTTAAGAACATTATCTTTTCTGGGGTGCATCTAACTTCAAACCATCATCAATATTTTCATCATCGCAGGCAGTTCTACTGGCTAAAGTAGATGACCACCTTAATATTGAGTACTGCCATGATTTTGCTCATAGTTGCTTTGGATTTGTGATCAAATTGGCATGACATAGCAATCCCCAGTTGTTCTTGGCAAATGAGAAAACAATAGAACTAACCTTGTAAGTGAATGAGGCGTTAGCATTGTATTAATGGAAGGTAATCTAGCAATTCCAGTAAAGTTCAAGACATAGTTTTATAAACACACCAAAATCAAAAGAACCCGCCCTGTGGCACTCATAACCATGTTTACTTTGTAATCAGTTACTTAGTTTCAGCAAAATAACATCATCCATCTCACTAAATTAGCATCCTCAATTTGCATATCATTGGCTCCATAGTTTTGTTTAAATTTAATCTGAAAAAATGTCTTTGGTTTATAAGAATTATGAACATTAAGAGCCTATATATCTAGTTTTATTTTTGTACATCTGAAAACAGCATTATACTAAAAAAATTTAAGTAAATCTGACAATGAGGGGAGAATTTGTATTCCCCTTAAATAAGGGGAATAAAAAAGAGTTGCTTATTGTATTACTCGAGATTGAGGAACATTTTGCAAAAGCCTTTAGGATGAAGGAGCTTGAACACATCACCTGTAGCACACAGTTGTGGGCCCACTGAGCTTGCGTGGTTGTCAGACCCTATCAAATCTGTATGAACTGGGGCACTTCTGGCACCAACCAGCACATAGTAATTCCACCCAGAGAAATGGTATAATACAACTGCAGCAGCTGGCAAGGCTTCACATTGATGGAGGATTTTACTCCATAATTTTCTAATCACCCTCCTGTTTTAGAATTCAACTAGTAAAATTTGATTTACATTATTCTTAAATACACAATTTTCCACCACCCCTTCACGGCTCTTAATACGCAGAAAATTTTTACAGTAAGCAAGGAGACCATCAAGCAAGACTTACACTTTTTGTTTTCTGGTAGAATTATATATTTTTCTCAGACCAACTCTATTCAAGCACCTCACTGATGGGAAATAGGACTCAAGAGCATCATTTTCATATTACTGCTTCACAATGTTTTACTGAAATGTTTCATACCTTCTCACTTAATCTTCAGCCTACAGTTTCTCCTTGAAATCTGCAGATCAATTTCACACTCTCAGGGGCTAACACTGCTTTCCTCACCATAAATGAGAATCAGAGGCATATCCAGGCCAGGCCATCTCACTGGGTGCACCCCAGGACTGCCGTCTGCTCAGGCAGGTCTTCTCACTCTGAGTGCAACGGTCAGAGGAACCCATCCAGGCAATGTCTAGACCACTGGGGAAGTAAACTATTATTTTTAGTAATATTAGGTATTACGTTGGGAGCCCTAATTTATGTTGTGGTACATATGTAATCCCAGAACCTTGACTGAATTCCTTGCCTCTTAATGTCTCAAAAGTACTTGGTAAAGAAGACACAGGTTCTTATGTAAAATGGTAAACTACTACAATCCTATGAACCACGATACAGTAAAGTGTTAAAGACCAGCTTAGCACTTTTTAAAATACCCCAAAGACATGCAAACTGACACTGAGAAGAGTTCTAAAAATCCTCCTCCCTCCCCTTGAGAAGGTGTTTCTGGTTGTTGAGATAAGGAAGTAAAGCAGTCTTTTATTCTTTTACTCAGATTTTGCAAGTATAACTAATTATAATCGTTGAAGTTAAATTATACTAAGCTCATAATAGTAGTCACCATTTATTTGTCTCTTAATCTATAACAGACACTGTGCAAAGCTATTTACACATATTATTTTATTTATTTCTTTTAGCCACTTAGTGAACGTAGATAGTTTTATCTCTATTTTACAGATTAAAAAACAAAAGCAAGACCTGGGGAGGCTTTTCAATTAGCTTGAGGTCACATGGCTAGCAAATGTTAGAGACAGGATTTGAACTCAGGATTTCCCAAACTCCAAAACCCATAACCTCACAAGCAGTAATATAGTATATTAAGTATAAGTATATATTCTTATATATATTATAAAGATATATATATAATAATAAGCTATATTCCAGTTCATTTGTTCCTGTTCCTCAAACTAAGCATTCTTATTTTCAATATCCCCTCTCATTTCTAGGGAAATCAAGACAAGGTTTCACTGTGGTCAGTTGCAGATCATTCTTAAATTATATCTCAAGGTGCTGGCAATGCAAATGCCGTTCAAAAGTGCCCTCTTTTTCCCTCATAGTTCACAAGGTTTAGCCGAATGTTCCCCAAGCACTTTCAGCCCCAAACGCCTCCCTATAAAGGAAATGGATGCCTCTTTTCATCCCAAGGTGATTTCTCAAGATTGCTCTGCAAACATCACTTCACTTCTCCAGTGGGGTCACCTTTGTGGGAGAGTTCAGCCACCAACAGCTGGGCAGCCACAGGAACCGTGGCTAAGGACCAAGAGCAGAATAATGAATTACCCACTTGAAAATGCAAGAGAAAATTTGAGGGCCTGGATTCTCTTCCAGGTCTCTTGATAAACATCCTAATTTCTGTCAACAAAAAATCATCGACCTTTAGAAAAACACAAGCATGCTTTCAATCCAGCTTACTTTCAGAAGATCTTAGTTTATATTGAGCATTATTCGGTGAGCTTTGATGTCAACTCTGTAACCTAGCTCGTTCTTGGGGAAAACAGCTATGCCCTTCTCCCCACAGCCCCACCCACAACCCCAGGCCTAGAGGCAGAGGCAGAAATCTATCCACCCACTATTCCTTCTCATCCTTTATCAGTTTATTTGGGGGGAAATGTGTCCCCAAAGAGAAGAGTAACAGTCTGGTCAGAATTGACTGGATAGTTATTTCATATGTTATAAAACCGTATTGAATAAAATTGATCTAATATGGAATTGGTGATGTCTGCACTGAACTTGTTTAAAGTTTGTATTTGCACCATTAAAAAAAAGGGTGGGGGTTGTTTAAGCAAATAACTAAGGTCTATGTAATTGCAATTGTAAAGGAAAGAGGAATAAAATCTGAAAGAAAAAGCCTATTTTTCATTACTTTAGAAGCACCTATTTGCTTGCAAAGACAATTTTACAATTACTATTGGAGTGTTCATTAAGGCAAATTTGACAGGATCTCTTTTTGGCAATGCTTTTATAATATTCTTAAACTTGGAAGTGATAAAACTGTCTTTTAAAGAAAATTGTATAATGTAGCTTTCTCAGTAATTTAGACAGAGTTGTAGCCAATTAGTCAGAATTTGTGAAGTTTTATTATTTTGCCCCCAAACTCCAAATATGATATTAAGTAGCGTAACAAATTAAATGTTATAGCCTATAAAACACATGGAAACATTCACAGGAGTACTAAAATGGAATGGATATATATTGATAATCACTGACACTAGGTATTGAGTACATGGGGTTCATTGTACAATTATCTTTACTTTTGTGGATATTTTAAAATATTGATAATTCAAATTTTTAATGAATACATATATACATCGAAGCTAATGTGTGGACAAATTCATTTTGCAATATAGTTGTGGTTGCTGAGTTGTGTTTTGGTCCATAACCTTTTTAAAAAAAATGGAAATAACCTTCTGTCCCCCTTTTTAAAAAGAGCAAACTATGCCAGCTGATTTGAATGGGGAGAGAATGTTATACGCTCTATTTTCACAGCTGCCTTATCAGTTTCCTAAACTGAATTAGGGTGGAGCACCAAGTTCAGGAATTTCAGGAAGGGGGGACTGGGGACTTTGTTGTGGTGGTTTGAAGATAATGATATCTTCCCAGGATCACTTCTTGGGGTGAAGACATTTCCCCAGAGGGATAAAAGTAGGGCTTAAAAAGGCATCTTCATAGAGTTTACAGAGTGGTTGAAGCTTAACAGTCTTTGCGAGCCCTGCCAGTCTTGTGGGAAAATGGTTTGGTATTTAATTGTTTTTGCTTGGGCACTTTCCCAAATTATGCATAGGTCCACTAGATAAAGCCTCTCTATTCCATCCCACACCCCCTCCACCCTAAAATTCCCTGACCACTAGGTGTGGCAGGCTTGCTTTGTTCAGGACCCACTAGGGCAAGAGATAGCAGGTAAGTAAGGCAAGTACCCTTTGAGGCTCTCTCTTGCTGACGTCAGGGACGTGCTCTCTTGACTTTAGTGTGGAAATGAGAATTTCCACAATTTCAAAGGGAGTGTTTGTTACTATTTGGTTATTAGCTGAATAATTATTTAGGTTCTTGACCTCTTTCCACGATCTGGATTTCCATGCCTGTGAGACATGAATTGAACTGAGGACATGATGAGAAGCTGAAGGAACTTTTTTTTGTGCAAACTTTTCATTTTACTCATAACCTAGTTTTAGACTGGAAATGTAGGTGGTGAGTGTCCAGGCCCTTCTTGAAGCATTACACAATCTATTAGAATGATACAGCAGGGATAGAAAACTGCCTATAACCCACTTTTAAAAAGTATTTTATAATATAAACTCTGAAACCCTGCAAAATTCTTCAGGGCATATCAACACTGTTTCCTGATGGAAAAGAAGAATTCTCAAAACAATTAAATACTCATTGCTCCTATTGCCCAGAGGATGATAGACTAAGGGATTTGGGGATGCTTTGCTTTGGAAAGTTGCCAACCACTTACTGGTTCAAAAGTTTGGACCCCAAACCTAGAAAAGGGCCCCATATGATTATGCATCTCACAACAGATTTTCAGCAGAAACTTTCATTAAAATGACAACATAGATTAAGTTCTTCTCTTTCCTTTATCTCTCTAGGATTTTTAAGGTAAATTAATTGTGTTTTCATCATCATGAATCACATTTTGAGAGTTCATCTGATATGTGGGATTGTGATTAGGTAGTTGAGAAGTTATATAGAAGTTTATGAATCACACTTTCAAAGTGCCCCAGCTTTCAAAGGAGCTTATTTTTCGCCTATTCATTAAACAAATATTTACGAAGTGCCTACTACGTGCTGGGCAGCACTCTAAGTGCTAGACATATGGCAATCCACAAGAAAGACAAGATTGTTGTTGGGCAGCTTGCTCCTAGTATGGAGAGAGCCACACAAAACAATAGAACATCAGGTAGTCATAATTGCTAATATGAAAGTGAAATGGGCGGGCCACGGTGGCTCAGCAGGCAAGAATGCTTGCCTGCCATGCCAGAGGACCCAGGTTCGATTCCCGGTGCCTGCCCATGTAAAAAGTAAAAATTAAAATTAAAAAAAAGTGAAACACTACAGGGTGATGGTGAATGAGTGAATGTTGTGAACTGAGTGGTGAGGGAAGGCCCCTTAGAGAAGAAGACACTTAAATTGAGACCCAAATACCAGGATGAAAGCTAGCCGAGGAAGAGCAAGAAAATTCATATTCTGGGGAAAGGGAACAACTAGACGGAGGCTCAAGAGCTTAAAGATCTCAAGAATGGAGGGGCATGGTGAGCAGGGGAGGGGGTGATGCAGTCAGAAGCGGGGCCAGGAACCTGATCCTGTCGGGACTTGAAGGCCAGGCTTAATTCTAAACACGATGGAAAGACACTGGAGGGTTTTAGGCAGGGGGAGTGATGTTATCTGATTTGCATTTTTAGATGTGACTCTGGGACTACCATGTGGAGAAGGAAGATTATATAAAGCAGCTCTAATAGTAGTAATTCAGATAAGAGATGATGGCTTGGACAAGGGTAGAGGTGGAGAGAAGCAGACAGATTTGGGATTCTCTGGAGGTAATACAGACAGTACTTAGTGGTGGCTACGTTGTGGGGCTCATGAAGGAATGGGTGAGCCCCAGCAGTCTCCTGGCTTTGGCTCCAATTGGTGTCATTTGCCGAGCTCAAGAGGACAGGGAGAGGAGGAGGTCAGACTGAGGGCAATAAGGGTTTGCTTTGGGACATGTTAATGTTTTTCTGTTAAATTTTTTGTATTAACTGTGCAGGGGGGCAGTCATAGTTCATTCTTTTCCCATGTGAATATCTCATTATGGCAGCACCATTTGTTGAATTTTTTTTCTTTTTCTTTTTTTGGAGTGCATGAGCTGGGAATCGAACCTGGGTCTCCTTCATGGAAGGCAAGAATTCCACCACCAAACACTCATGAACCCCTAGGGCATGTTAATTTTGAAATACACATTAAACATTCCTAATTAGATATGAATATGAAGTAGGCAGCTGTTTCAGAAGGAAGGTCAGGGCTGGAAATATAAATTTGGAAGATTTCAGCATGGAGAGAGTGGGACAGAAGCCCAGGTGATGTGGGTTAAAGAGAGAATGGGAGGTGAGAAATGAAGACCATGGCTACAGATAAGTATCAGAAGATTTGCTGTGAAATGAGAATAGAGAAATGGGATTGCAGGCGCATGTGAGGTCAAGGACAGGTTTTTAAAAATCAGTTCTATTTTTTTAAAGATGGCAGTACTTAACTAGTTTCTAAACTGATGAAATAATGCAGTATAGAAGGGAAAATTACAGTCTGGGAAGGATCTTTGGGGATTACCTATTCCATCTCCTATAAATGTAAAGCCAAAGAAAGAAGACAATTTGGGGATCTAAAAGCATAACTTATTATTTGGCATGTATGTTATTGCAAGCTTTGGGAGAGAAATGCCAACACAAAGGGAAGATAATCATGAAGAAAGGGGAGTAGGAAGGGCAAGAGAGGAAGGAAATGTGATTTTAAAAGTAGTAGAGAGTCAGAAAATATACCTGTGGAATTTGGGGAGGGGGCTGAGGAGTGAACAACTTATGCCCCAACCTTCTACAGACATATTTTTCCAAGAGACACAATCAGTCCCATTGTCAGCTAAAGTTTTTCTGGCATAGAGAGGGAGGAGTATGGGTACTGGCAAAAACTCCTGGCCCCACTCCCTGCTGGAAGTGCTTTGTGCCTCAGTTTCTGCACCTGAAATATGCAGTTATAAGTGCTTACCTCATGGGCCTGGTGAGTAAATTAAGTGAGACCATCATTGTAAAGCCTCTCTAAGTTCCTTGAGGTCAGTAACATGTCTTATTATTTTCCCAATTTTCCATGGTATCTAATATATAGTCTTAACCTTAAATGGATGTTGAATATTGAATGCTTTCCCTTTGTTTTTGCTGTGCTAAACCCTATATCTCATTTCCAGATTCTTGCACACTAAAGCCTTCATCAAAACACACCACTCCAGAAAGCTTTCATAGATCATGTCTGTATTAGTTTGCTAATGCTACGGGAATGCAATATTCCATAATGGGTTGGCTTTTATAAAGGGGATTTATTAAGTTACACGTTTACAGTTCGAAGACCATAAAAATGTCCAAACTAAGGCATGCAGAGAAAGATACCTTGATTCAAGAAAGGCCAATGGTGTCTGGAACACCTCTGTCAGCTGGAAAGTCCTGTGGCTGGTGTCTGCCATTCCTTTGGCTTCTGACTTCAAACAGCTTCTTTGGGGTTGTTTTCTTTATGCATCTCTAAAAGTCTCTGTGTGTCAGCTCTGAGCTTTTTCCAAATTGGTTCCCTCTTAAAGGACTCCAGTAAGCGGATTAAGACCCACCTTGAATGGGCAGAGATACATCTCCAAGGAAACCACATTTGAGTGGGTCACATCTCCATGGAAACAACCCAGTCAAAAAGATCCCACCCAATAGTAGGTCTGCCCCTACAAGATTGGATTAGGACAAAGGACATGGCTTTTCTGGGGTAGATAATGGTTCCAAACTAGCACAACCTCTAATCACACTCCTCACCTCCTTTTCTCAAATCCCTCCACACTTCCATCTTCAGTCTGCAGAGAGTTCTGTTGGATGCACAATCACAGTCAGCATTAGGAGGAACTCTAGCTTCATTCTGTCTTCCTTCCTAAAGCATTAAAGATAGTAATAATAATCACCTTGATTAAATACAAATTAATACCTGTGCTAAATTTACCTTTTGTAACAGAGTTCATATAATTTGTTTTCTTGTTCTAATTGATTAACTCCACAAATATTGATTCAACTCAGCCCTATATCCAGTTTTCACATTCCCACATGTGTGTGTATGTGTGGGTGTGTGTGCGTCCTTTCCCATTAAATGGATGCTCCTTAAGGACAGAGACCCTGCCTAAATCTTTTATGAAAAAGAATCACTTTATTTTGAAGTATTTCAGCCAGAGAAAAATATTGAAGTCAAATATGTATACTCCAACCAGCTTAAAATGTTACTTACACAATGGCAGCTATCTGTGTTCTCTCCTTCCCCATAGGTAAGCCCTATCCTGAATATGAGATTTATCATTCCCTATGTGGGTTTTATCCCTTTACTTCTTATGTGTGAATCCATACCAAGTTCTGCTTTCTTGAAGTTTCTATCATAAGTATATAGGATGTTCTCAAGGTTTGTTGAATGAATGATGCTTGCTTCCTTGATACTAGAAATTGGGTCTCTTCCTTCCTTTTTTATTACTTCCCAAAATCTTCCTCACATGGTGGATGATTTGGAGGGTAAAACAAGTGTTTAACTGTTCACCCATGTAAAATCTATGCTATCAATTGTGGATATCTCACCAGGTCTCGTGGTACCTGTTCCTAATAGGGACAGAATATAATATCACCAAATTGGGTATTAAAATCACCTACCAATAGAGAGAGGTTTACTGGGCAGCCTAGCAGTTCCCATTTGTAACTTGTTCACCCTTCTGGGCTCTCATCTTTTTCCACTGAACAATAAACCTATAAGCTACATTTCCCTGTTCTCTTGCCGGTGGTGTTCTCTATTTAGATGCTATCAATGAGAGGTACTATCATGAGATTTGGTAGGGGGAAGAGAAAGAGAAGCCATTGTTTTCTGGAGGCAATTGTGGGCATGTGTGTGGGCAGCAGTGGAGGGATGACGGATTTTGCCTATAGCTTTTGGGTACTCTCTTGAGGATCCTCCTTGCTCTGCATTGGTGCTTCAGGTAGCTGAGATCATTGGCAGTGGCTTTCCTGTGATTCCTATCTGAAGAAGATTTCCTGAAAGAGATTTCCTGACTAACATCACTCCACCAGCTTTCCCAGTATTGTGTAAGCCTTCATCTCCCTGTATTAAATCCCTTCCCATTTGAAATACCTAGAATGATGTGTTTACCAGACTGTACCATGACAGATCCACAAGCTTCCATCAGAAGCCCCAGGAGAGTAGAACCTGTTATAGAGGTCCCCCAAGTCCCCAAGAGCAGTTATAATGGGACCTTTGGAATTGATGATCCATGACTTTGGAGCTTGGACACCCTTAACAGTTGTCACTCAAGCCTATATATGAAGTCTGGAGAAACAGGTTTATGTATAAAATGAAAGCAACTACTATTGAGACTATAAAGCTGTCTAGAATCTACTGAGACAAAAAAAAATAGGTTATGAAGACTTATTTTAATGTTTCACTACACAGGTATGTACATAGAATGATCTGAAGAGCACACAAGAAACAGATAACAGGGTGGAGAACTAGGTGACTAAGGGACAGGGGTTGGAAGGAGACTTTTCATTGTGTATACTCATGTGCCTTCTGAATTTTATACCATGTGCATATATTCCAAAAATAAACATTGTTTAATAAATAGCAACAATTGTATACCATTTTACAATCGTCAGATTTTCAAAAATTTGACAATATAAATCTTGACCATGAAATGAGGAAACAAGAACTTGCATCCACTGCTGGAAGGATGTAAGTTTGTAGAACTACTTGCCAGGGGTTGAGGAAAGGCATCAATTTGGTAATATCCAGTAAAGTTGAAAATACACAAATCCCATGATCAGTAATTTCTTTTCTATGTATATACCTGGAGAAACTCTCACACATCAGGAGAATGTATAAAGATGTTTATTGCAGTATTATTTGTAATTGTTGAAAAATTGGAAATATAAAATGACCATTAACAGAAGAATCAAGAAATTATTACATATTTTAAAATGAGATGCTATTACCATTGTTCATAGCATTATTCACTATAGCCGAAAAATAGAAGCAGCCCAAATTTCATCAACAGATGAATGGATACACAAAATGTGGTACATATATACAGTGGAATGCAATGCAGCCATAAAAAGGAAAGAAGTTCTAATACAGTCTATAACATGGATTAACCTTGAAGACATCACATTGAGTGAAATAAGTCAGACAAAACAGGACAGATAATGGTATGATCTCACTTTTACAAAATAAATAAAAGATGAAAATTCATAGAGACAGAAAGTAGATCAGAGGTTATCAGGGGCTGGGGGCAAGGAGAATGGGTAGTTAGTGCTTCATTGCTATAGAATTTCTGTTTGGGGTGATGGACAACTTTTGGTAATGGATGGTGGCAAAGGTAGCAGAATACTGTGAATGTAATTAATGCCATTGAATTGTATGCTAGAAAGTGGTTTAAATGAGAAATTTTATATATGTTACCACAGTTTAAAAAAAAGGAAATTCCATACAACAATTAAAATTAATGGTCTAGCTTTATAAATATCAATATGGGGCAGTGCAACAGTGGCTCAGTGGCAGAATTCTTGCCTGGTGTGCAGGAACTCGGGTTTGATTCCCAGAGCCTGCCTGTGCCAAAAAAAAAAAAAAAAAACCCAATCAGTATGGATAGTTCCTCCTTGAGAAAGAAAAGGGAGCTGTTGAATGATATATATGGTATGGTAGCATTTACATAATTTCTAAAATGTGTACTAATAGTAGATGGTGTATTTAAAAATATGCTGGGAGAGCTCATACCTAATTCATGAAAGCAGTGGCCTCTGGTAATAGAGGAGACTGGGGTTGAGATGAAAATTAAAACCTTCCTCTTTATTATTCTATTTCTTTAAAAAAAAAATCTGAAGCAAAAAATGATAAAATACCCTATCCTAATGGTGATTGAGCTAGAGAGCAGTCTTGTATGACCAGTGCCCACTGGTCCAAAAGAACAAAAACCCTACAGTGTGCCCAAGTTAGCATTTATTGAGCACTATGTGTGAGACTGTATGCATAAGAAATAGAGACACAACAGTTGTCAAAAAGTAATACTGCCTTATACCTGAGCAGGAGGGGCCCCTCACTTTAGAGGGCTATGCATATTACAAGTAGCACAAACATAAATTTATTAAAGAATACATGAGGCCTCTGTCATTTGGGCCCCTGTGCTTAACAACAGAACAGCCTGACCTGTAACTCTAAACACCTACTCTTGTGTCTGTACTGATCAGGTCCCAGGAAAACACTTTCCCACATCCCTTGCATTATGTCCTCAAAGCTAAAGGTGGCCATGTCAGTTGTGTCGCTGCTGAGTTGGAAGATGAAAACTTCTTTGGCATGTAGTGTGGATTTGAGCAGTGGCAGGGCTTAGTTAGAGAAAAGGCAAATGAAATAACTTGTTAAATCTTGCCTCTCAGCATGAATGCAATCGATTGTTGCCAAATGAAATATGATTTCCCAGTGGGGCTAAGGGTTCATCTTTTTGCTTCTCTTATTCTTCTTCCAATTTGTAATTCTGCAGGTACTTATACAATTCGTATTATCTTATATTTGTGCATGTGTAAGTCTAGATATAACATATAAAGAGTGATACTGATCCTTTACATTGTCAACTAATGGACATTAAACACTAGAGTTGGAATCCATTTTATGTATATGTTTAATAAGATTTAATTAAATTTTTAAACAAGTTAAATTAAAATTCACCTTTAATTTAAAATTTTATATTCATTGTCATTTTAATTTTTCTTTTAATTTTAGTAGACAGTTTAATTTAGATACAAAATAACATGAAATGTTCATTTTGCTTTCTTACATCTATTTTAATTTTTTTTTATTACAAATAGATTCAAATTTTGTGTACTTTTAATAAAATTGTCATTTAGATTTTTCTATCAAACATACAGTGTGTGAAAATCTAGATTATAATAACATAATTAGTGGTTTTGCTGAAATGAAGGCAAGAAAAATAAATTTTATAAAGTAAACATGATAGTTCTTAAATTATGTGTTTATTTTATTACCACCTAAATATCATTGGCTTATTAGCAGAACACATAGACATTTACAATAAGTAAATTGTCTTTAATATTTTGGTAGCTTTTAAGCACATAAAATGACATTTTTATGTGTATTTTTCACCATAAACAAAGGATTATTTGTTGTGGTTAGAGTATAAAAGATATTTGATTTAACAGTTTCTTAGCTTGATTTATAACATTTAAACATTTAGAAAAATGGTACTTAGACCTTTATTTACACTCTTGCCCCAGGGCCCACAAATGGAAAACAGGCCTATGAAAGTGTTCTATTCTCTGTCCTCAAGGAGTTCCCAGTATATCGGGTGCAGACAAGTAGGCCATTGTGATGATTGTTGTGACACAACAATAAGAGTTCTATGGGAACATATATAGGGATGGGGTGTGGTCAGGGAGGGCTTCCTGGAGGAAGTTATTTTTAGGCTAAGCTGAAAGTTAAGTAGGAGATAACCAGATGAAGGAAGGGGAGGTGGAGAAAGTGGAGAAAGGGTATAAGAGGAGAATTCCTGGCAGAGCAAACAGCATATGGCTAAGTCAGCAAAATATTTCTGTACTGGGCCAGATTATAAACACTTGAGTTTTACAGGCCGTACAGTCTTTGTTGCAACTAGTCAACTCTGCTGTTGTAACACGAAAGCAGACTTAGACAATATGTAAATGAATAGGCATAAATGTGTTCCAATAAAACTTTATTTTCAAAAATAGTCATTGATCTGGTGGACCATAGTTTGCTGATTCTTGGTATTTGAGGAGAACCAAGTTTGGGAGAAAGCATACTTGAAAGACTGACAGTCAATCCATATGGCTGATGTCCAGAGCATGAAGTGTGAGCAGGGAGTGATGCTTTTGGGGAGATAAGAACAAGGCTGCAGAGTGGACCGGAGGAGTCTGGAGGCAGAGACCTGAGAGGTATCTGCTGCAGACATCCTGAACTAGGGCAGAGGGAGAAAAGTGAACGGAGAGAGATTCAGTAAGTGGTAGTGGAGAGGAAGAGGGAAAGAAAAGAGAATTGAGGGACCCTGGGGTAGGCAGATTCGGGGTGAGGGTTGGGGGTAGGTGATGAGATCTACTCCTTGGCAGACCGGCTTGGTTCAGTGCCTGCCACACGTATTTGGCTCTGTACATGCAGATATTTTTGTAAGAAAAGTGGCTGGCAGTTTCTCTGAGAGTACCATCTATAAATCCCGAGAAAGTCAGAGGTAAGCTGAACATGCAGAGCTAAATACTTTTGTAATGACAATCCTAGGGAATAATTACTATTGATAGGTTTCTCCAACCTACAGGGACTGCTGGCTCTGGTTACCCTGGTTCCCTTTTATTCACAAGTAATTTAACAACAGCACAAAGACCCAGTATCTGCTGGTAATATAGCCAACTTGGTCAGGAAAGGCAGCTTCATCAAGGCAGTACATCTGGTCAACCAGATGGACTGGCACTTCAGGCATCACACATCCCAGTATGCAGGATTAGCTGCCGGCCCTAGTGGGTCAGGGTGGGGGATGGGGTGGGTGATAGTGGGAGGTGATGTTCCTGCAGCTTCTCAGCTGCAGTCACCCCTGTAGTGTCATCTTGTGTAAAACGAGGGTGCACTGGAATGGGGCAGGTGAGGGCAGCAGGCTTTTTGAGCATTCCTTGACACAGTCTCTCTGGGGTGGTTTAGCTGTAAGCATTGTTCATCTATCAAGTCAGAGCAAGGGTAGCATCACAGAAACAATTTAGAGATCCTGGGGATGTGAATTTATGGGCCTCTGGCATTTGTCATCAATCAGAAGTATGCTGCCTCAGAACAAATGCTGCTGGGGTTATTTGAGGAACAATGGCCCCGGCGACCCGGTGGGAAGCAGGTGCTGTGGGTTGCCTCCTCGGTTCTGGCTGCAGTGTTGGGGGCCTCCATCATCCCGCCTGGAGGACGGCTCCTGATTCCCCTCTTGCCCCCTTCCAATCCTTTATCCACCAAGCTGCCTGAGTGGCCTTTTAAAAGTGTAAATCAGATCATGTTACTCTTCTCTTTAAAAGCCTTTAACAGCCTCCCATTGCATTAGGAGAAAATCTAAGCTCCTCACCATGGCCTACAAGCCTGCCCACTCTGGCCCAGTCCTCCCTCTCAGGGCTCTCTCTGCTATATCCCCCGGCTCAGCCACACTGGCTTTCTCTCAGTTCTTCTAGTACCCCAAGTTTCTCCCAACTCTAGAGTCTTAATTGTTCCCTTATTCTAGAAAGCTCTCTGCCCCAATAATGGCTGCCTCCTTCTCCATTTCAGATACGCACTTAGAAACCACCTCCTTAGTGGAGGGACCTTTCCTAATCACCCAGGGTAGGTTCAGTCTTTTACTCTGACATGTTTTTTTTGTTTTTTTATCAGAAAATTTGACAAAGTTTGGAATTTATACTTATGTGTGTGTTTGCTGGTTTATTGTCTCTCCCACTAGACCATAAGCTCCATGGAGGCAGGGACCATAATGAATTCACTCACCACCATTTTCCCAGAGCTAGCACAGTGCTTGGCACATGTTTGCTCACTACGTATTTGTGAAGTGAATGAATAAATGAGTAAATAAAAAAGTCATATGGCTAATTCATCAATTGCTGGGTCCATTCATAAGTGTACATGCTTGTGTGTGTAAATGTATAATGTGTTTAGTTATGTATTGTTGGATTAGAAATTACTGGATTAGGTGGCTTGAGACAAGTTATTATCTCTCATGGTTCTGCGTGTTGACCAGCTTCCAGCAGTTTTTCTTGGGATCTCACAGGGGTTATAGTCAAATGGCAGCTGGGGTTAGAGTCAGATGAAGTGCCAGCTGAAGCTGGCTTTCAACTGGAGTACCTACACATGGACTCTCCATGTGGCTTCGATGTGGCACAGCTTGGTGCTGAGTGGCTGGAGTGTCCCAAAAGCAAGAGGGAATGTCCAAAAGACCCAAACCCAAGCTGCAGAGCTTCTTATGACCTAGCCTCAGAAGTCACACAGTATCCTTTATGGTGTATTCTAATAATCAAAATAAGTCACAGGGCCAGTATCTTTGGAAATTAGCATCACAAGCACTTATAGCATGATTATGAAGATGTTTCTATTCCCAGTTTACATTCCTTCATTTATTCCTCTTCAGCTCTTGCCCAAACCTTCTGTAATTTGTGTCATTTGTTGCACCTATTGGTGAAGGTGGAACATCTCCAAATCCTCATAGGGCTGAAAATTATCATAAAAGTAAACTGGTCCACATTTTGGATGATGACTTGCCATGAGAGGAGCAGCAGTCTTTCTGTGCCTCTTAGTGTAGTGAAACAGAGGCCGTGCTTCTGGTGAACACCCAGGAATCTCAGCGCTCACTGTTCTTTCCCGAGAGTAGCACACTGACCCCAACCAGCACTGAAATCACTGGCTTTGAGAGCCAAGCCCCAGGAGAACTGAGTTTGGGATAGTTTCAAGGGTAGAAGATGCCAGCCCTGTCTCAGTTTTGCCTTGTAGCTAGTGTTTTAATCC
>PVIY010049141.1:0-16883 GCA_004026745.1 Myrmecophaga tridactyla | reverse complement strand
CCATCACCTTTGGTCTTTCCATACCTCTCATTGGGGTTTAACAACCACTCTTGACTAAATCACAACATCCAGGGAGATGATCTGATCACAGTTTCAAACCTACATTATTGAATAGGGATTATTCTACCTTTATGAAATGGGATTTTGATTAAAACATGGCTTTTCTAGGGGACATACATCCTTTCAAACCAGCACAAAGCTCAACTCCACAAGTGAAATCAATGCCCTCCTTATTACGTGGGACATGACATTCAAGGATGAAAGTCTCCCTGGTGGCATGCAAAATGACTCATCCCAGGGATGAGTCTGTCCCTGGCACCATGGAATCAACAATGCAATCCTGACCAAAAGGGGGAAAAGAAGTAAAACTAATAAAGTATCAGTGGCTGAGAGAGTTCAAATAGAGTTGAGAGGCTACTCTGGAGGTCACTCTTACACAAGCTTCACTTAGACATTACTACCTTTCATAACTTGCCAAACCCCAAACTGGACCATTCCAGCCAATCCTAAAGAACGCCTAGGGGAATATATAAGATTCTACAAAGGTTCAATGCACTAAGACAACTTTCCAGAAACCTAAAACCTCTAAATGAGTCCCTGCACCAGATAAGTCCTGAAACCTAGAGGGCCCAACCTCTCCAGAACGTCAGCTAGTTCCATCTCCCTACCCCATGTTATTGACAGCCCCTTCCAACACGAGAAAGTTAGAATGGCCGTAGCCCAAATACCCCTAAAGAGTGTGATAGAAAGATGGAGGTGATAATGGAGTTACACAGAGAAGGTAGGGTTTAACAAATGAATATAATTGCTGGATCAGTAAATTGATATCTCTTTTAGTCTCCAGTATCTAAGAGCAGCTGGAAGTAAAAACCTAAAATTGTGTAATTGTAACCCATATCACATTCTGAAACCTGTTCTACAACTAATTGTGGTGCTGTGCTTTGAAATTTATTGCTTTTTTGTATATAGGCTATTTTTCACAAAAAAAAAAAGAAAGAAAAAAGTTTGATTGTGATGGTAAAAAAAAATTTATTCCTTCTAGCCTCCTGTTTTCTGGAGCAGCTAGAAGGGAAAAACTGAGAGGATCTTATGATGGCCCATGACAAACTCTGGGATCTGCCCTGTAACTATTTGTTGAAGAGTGCTTTGAAAACTATTGCTTTTTTCTTTCTTTGCTTTGTATATATGTTATATTATACAATAAAAAAAGTTTTAAAAAATAAAATAAATAAAAGTTTCCAAATTAAAAAAAAAAAGCCCTTAGTTTCCAGCTCAGACATACTGACCAAACGAGAAATCAGCTGGAGCCACAAAAGGGATGGTAGTGGGAATACAGGAACCCCCCTTTTTCGTTCACGTCCACAGTGCTCCTTTAAGACAGGAAACAAGGTGCCACATTTTTTTAAACACAAATGTTTATAATATCTTTATTTGTAATCACTCAAAACTGGAAATAACCCAGATATCTTTCAGCAGGTGAATGGTTAAACTGCAATCCATCTGTGACATGGACACTACTCAAGGTGCTACTCTTAATATAATTTTGCACATTATGCCCATGCAATAAGGAAAGAAAAAGAAATAAAAGGTATTAAAAGTGAAAGGGTGTTGATAAAAATTCTCATTATTTGCAGATGATACAATTGTTCACCTAGAAGAACCACTGAAATCAAGTTATTGGAACAAATAAGAGACACTAACAATGGTGCTGGATATAAGATTATCTTACAAAACCATCAGCATCTCTAGTATTTCTCCATATCTCCAGTGACCAACTAAAAAATAAGGTACTATTTACAACAGCAAGATACAAAGTGTTAGAAAACATAAGAATATGTAAGATCTCTGTAGAGATTGTTAGTAATAAAGGACAGAGAAGAGGGTCTGCATAAAAGACACACCATAACACAGGGCACGATGACAATGCAATCAAGATGTTAATTCTTTCCAAATCAATCTACAAATGTGATGCAGTCTTAGTCAAAATTCCAGTTGTCTTTTTGGATAACTTTTGATATTTTTACTATAACATTTTTATAGATGAATAAAGATCCACATATAACTAAAAAATGTTCAAAAAAAAAAAAAAAAGAAAAGAAAAGAAGAAGAAGAAGATGGAGGATGTGCTTTACCCTACCAGATTTATAAGAACACGGGGTACTGGTACAAGAACAGAAAAAGACCAATGGAAGATGTTCTAGTTTGCTAGCTGCTGGAATGCAACACACCAGAGACAGATTGGCTTTTAATAAAAGGGGATTTATTTTGTTGGTTCTTCAGAGGAAAGGCAGCTAACTTTCCACTGAGGTTCTTTCTTCCATGGAAGGCACAGGATGGTCTCTGCTGGTCTTCTCTCCAGGCCCCTGGGTTCCAACAACTTTCCCCGGGGTGACTTCTTTCTCCATCTCCAAAGGCCTGGGCTGAGCTGCAAGTGCTGAGATGAGGAATGCCAAGCTGCTTGGGCTGTGCTACGTTGCGTTCTCTCATTTAAGCACCAGCCAATTAAGCCAAATGTCACTCATTGCAGCAGACACTCCTCCTAGCTGACTGCAGATGTAATCAGCAATAGATGAGGTTCATGTACCGTTGGCTTATGTCCGCAGCAACAAGACTAGGTATGCTCACCTGGCCAAGTTGACAACTGAATCTAACTAACACAGAAGATAATAGAATATTGACAGGCCGATCCAGGTATCTATAGGAATCTAACGGATGATAAATCAGATTGTTCAGAAGATGGTGTTAGAAAAGGTGGCTCTTTAAGTGGAGAAAAGCAATAAAACTGAATTCCTGCCTAAGACCATATGCAAGGGTGGCCTTATGAATTGATGGTCTAAATGTGAAAGATAAAATGACAAATTTAAAAGAAAACAATATAGGAGAATATTGTTGGGATTTGGAGCAGTCATAAAAGACTTTAAAAAAAAGTTTCAAAAACTCAAACCATAAGTTCCTACCCAACCCTAAACAAAAATTAAAAGCTAATGAGTTTGGTTTCACTAAAATTAAGGAATTCTGTTCAAGGAAAGGGGCCTTGGACAAAGTTAAGAGAGTTGGCAGTGTAGTAGATGGAAACTGCGATGTCTAAAGCTAGTAATGAAGAGGAAGTAGGCAACAAACTCAACAGAAAAAGACAATGTTTCAATTTGCTAAAGCTGCTTGAATGCAAATACCACAAGGGTTGACTTTTACAAAGGGGATTTATTAGGCTACAAGTTACAATTCTAAGGCTCTGAAAATGTCCAAATTAAAACATTACAAGACAATACCTTCTCTGAGGAAAGGCTGCTGGCATCTGGGACACCTCTGTCACCTGGGAAGGCACACAGCAGGCATCTGCTGGTGCTTTGCTCTGAGATCTGGTTTGCTTTTAGCTTCTGGTTCCAGTGCTCCTTGGGTGTTTCTCTCTCTCAACTTTTCTGTCTTTTATCCTCTCATAAAGGACTCCAGTAAAGAATTAAGACCTACCTTCAATGGGCTGGGTCACAGCTCAATTGAAACAACCTAGTCAAAAGGGCCCACCCACAATAGGCCTGAACCTACAAGAATGGATTAAAAGACCCTGGCTTTAAGAGTCACCCACAGGAGAACCTCTTCTATTGCTCAGATGTGGCCTCTCTCTCCAGCCAACACAACAAGCAAACTCACCACCCTCCCCCTGTCTATGTGGGACGTGACTCCCAGGGGTGTGGACCTTCGGGCAACGTGGGACAGAAATCCTAGAATGAGCTGAGACTCAGCACCAAGGGATTGAGAAAACCTTCTCGACCCAAAAGGCGGAAGAGTGAAATGAGACAAAATAAAGTGTCAATGGCTGAGAGATTCCAAACAGAGTTGAGAGGTTATTCTGGAGGTTATTCTTACGCATTAAGTAGATATCACCTTGTTAGTCAAGATGTAGTGGAGAGGCTGGAGGGAACTGCCTGAAAATGTGGAGCTGTGTTCCAGTAGCCATGTTTCTTGATGATGATTGTATAATGATATAGCTTTCACAATGTGACTGTGTGATTGTGAAAACCTTGTGTCTGATGCTCCTTTTATCTACCTTATCAACAGACAAGTAAAACACATGGAATAAAGATGAATAATAGGGGGAACAAATGTTAAAATAAATTTAGAGTGAAATGCTGGTGATCGGCAAGAGGGAGGGGTGGGGGGTATGGTATGTATGAGTTTTTTTCTGTTTTCTTTTTATTTCTTTTTCTGAATAGATGAAAATGTTCCAAGAAATGATCATGATGATGAATATGCAACTATGTGATGATATTGTGAATTACTGATTATATATGTAGAATGGAATGATCAAAAGTTAAGAATGTTTGTGTTTGGTGTTTTTTGGTATTTTTTTAAAAATTAAAAATTAATAAAAAAAATAAATAAAATAAAATAAATTTAGAGTGAAAAAAAAAAAGACCCTGGCCTTTGGCAGGGGGGGGTGGAGGGGGGGATGGAGGGGTACATCACAGCTCCAAACTACCATAGATAAGGACAGGCAATTTCTAGAGAAGGAAAATAAAATCCAGGTAATATCTGAAGAGATGATCAAAACTATCACACCACTTTCCCTCTATTGGGCAGGCAGGCATTGGGAGGCTGCTAAGTCCCGTGTTGGATGGGGTAAGAGGCCAGAGCAACATTCCGGCCAGCTGGGGTGGGTGGGGATGGGGCCCGCTGGCAGGGCCATTCTGGAAGCAGCTGACTTTACTCATGCAAATCAAGTGTTCACATACCTGGGAGGCAGCAGCTCTGCTTCCGGGCCTGTGTCCAGAACCTCCTTGCCCGGAGGTTCTTAAGGGGACAGGCTCACGGATATACAGTCCATTAGGGTGGTAGGCGCTGGGAGGGACGGAGTGGAAGATGGGAAGGGCATGGGAGATGGGAGAGGGGACAAAGGGGACACACAAATAAGTACATACCAATAAGAGAGGACCCTGTAACCACCGCTACCCCCCCACCCGCCCTCTTCCCCTCAAAGTCCAGCGCACACAGGAAGAGGCCAGGACTGGCCTGGTGGAAGAGAGAAGGACGGGACAAATGTCAATGAGCCATGGGAATAATTTATGGTTCCTTTCCGCCACATTTTCTCCTGCAGAACAGGATTTCTCATACACTCCGGTGCAAAGGGGGAGGTGGAGGTAGGCTAATTTTTACTCCCCGGAGTCGGAGCAGTGAGAAGGGGACACAGGCGTGGGGCTGGGCCCGAGGCGTGAGAGCCTGAGTGTGCGTGTGACCACGTGAGTCTGTGTCAACGTGTGAATGGGTTGTGTGAGTGCATATGATTGTGTGTGCACGTGCGTGTGTCCGTTTTATCTTTGAAAAGGTGCGGGAGGGTGCCGTGCTGTAGGAGAAAATGCAGCAGAGAGAGTACTGCTCAGTCTGTTTTGACATGAAAATACAACTGTTTCCTTGCTTTATTTTTCTTTGCCTTTTTTGGCAGCACATTGATAATCAGAGATGGAAGGCACCGGGAGGGCAAGTTCCAACTGCTTTTAGCACAAGCCGAAGGAGCAAATGAAGCTCTTCTGGAAGAAAAGGAAGAGAACAGAAGTTGCGCGCTGGCAGGACCCGAGGGAATACGTGTGGCGTGGATGGGGGCCGTGCAAGGTCAAAGCTACTCAAGAGGGCCAAGTCCCCTGGAGCTAGAATCCGTTGCATGTTCTAGAGCCAGGGCGCCTTGGCCCAGCCCCCGGGAGGGCTGGACTACACCTGCCTGCCCTCAACAGCACCTGTCTCTGCAGCTGCCACCTCAGGCTGAGTCAGCCCTAGTGGGTGCCACCCCACCATGCCATGCCTGGCCCCCCACCAGCTGGCAGAGGTGGGGAGCAGCGCCCGTGCTGCCTTTTGGGATGCTCTGAGCCAGGTCGGGTCGCTGGATCTATTGCGTCAGCTTCCCCCAACCCCGTCTCCCCAGGCCTGCCCTTCACCAAGGGCACCCACCACCCACTTGAGGGGGCAGCAAGGAAATGACAGTGTCATTGTCCACATATTTAATTACCTGATATATTGGCGGTGTGTGTGTGTGTGTGTGTGTGTGTGTGTGTTTCAGGCTTCTTCCTGCCCCCTAAAGAATCACTGCTCTGGGACTGTGCAAAAAAAGAAAGAACGTGCTGCCCCTTCTGGGAAGCAGCTTTCCCACAGCCACCAAGTCCAGAAGCTTCCACCTAGATGTGTCTGGAGAACTTGCCCCAGGTCCTGCCTGGGCGGAGGCCACCCCCACCTGCCATGGGACCCCCTGCGGCCTTGACCTTCTCTATCAGCTCCGCCCAGGTGTCTTTAGGAACTGTTGCTAAGGCCTGTTCCCTCTCCTCTCCATCATGGCATGGGAGGCAGGGCACGGGGAGATTCCAAAGGACAGGGTGTGACCTGGGGCAAAGCGGCACCCTTCAACCCTGGGACACCAGGAAACAGGTCTTGGTTTGGTGCTGTTGCATCAGAAATGCCTCTCCAACCCTTGCTAACACGCTTTAAAAAATAGAGGGCAGAGCAGTGCAACAGTGGCTCAATGGCAGAATTCCCCCTGCCACGGCCGAGACACTGGGTCCAATTCCCTGGGCCTGCCCATGCCAACATAAATAAATAAATAAACAAACTGGAAGGCAGTTCTTAGTGCAGCGTCCAGCTAGATTTAAAAACTGATTTTGTTCTGGTTGTTATTTTTACAAATACCTTCTACTTCCAACAAGGGATGCCAGCTTTCCACTTGGTGGGATGTTTGAAACGAAGCTCCCCTTTAAAATAAGCTTCTGTGAGTGGAGGAAGTGTGGCAATTTAGAGAAAGATGAGAAGTAAATAGCACCAGGGGTAGGCCCGCGCCCCGGCGGCTCAAGCAGGCTTCCCGCGGCGCGGTGACTCCGCCCTGGGGGCGGGCCTGGGGACGGGCCACCCCTATTAGGCTCGGGGACCGCGGGGCCTGAGGCCCGAGTTCCGCCGCCGCCGCCGCCGCCGCCGCCGCCACTCGAGCTCGCGTCTGCACCAGTGAGTCACCGCGCGGCGCGGGACCTCCGGGGTCCGGGTCCCTCAGCGTCAGGCCGGGTCCCGGGGCTCCTCCCACGCCGGGCCGGGACCCCCCAGGGGCCCCGGGGAGCAGGCGGGTGCCCCTCCCCCCATACCCTTCTTTCCAAGCTCTAACGCAGTCTCTCTGTCCGTCCTAGTGCCGCCCTACACCATTGTCTACTTCCCGGTTCGAGGTAGGGGCCTGTGTTTGGAGGGAGGGTGGCAGGGGTGGGGCTGCAGCCAGGGGTCCCTCACCCACCATGGGGTGCTTAGAGGGAGGGTGGCAATGGGTGGGGCTGCAGTCTGGGACCCCTCACCCACCATGGGGAGTCTGGAAGCCCAGCTTTTCCCTCCTGCTTGCGGACAAGGCCAGGCCTCTTTCCCCTGTCCCTGTGTGCAGGCTCCCTAAGGCCAGAGCAGCAACCCCTCTGCCTGCGTGCACTCTGCCGTGAGCATCCTGTCCCCACTCCATTCTCATTCCCCATCTCCACCCCGTGCCCCCTCCCCAGGGCGCTGTGAGGCCATGCGCATGCTGCTGGCAGACCAGGGCCAGAGCTGGAAGGAAGAAGTGGTGACCAAGGAGACTTGGCTGCAGGGTGACCTCAAGGCCTCCTGTGTGAGTGCCCGCACCTGGGGTGGGGGAGAGGACTGGGCTCTGGGTGGGTGGGTGGGGAGGGGTGGCCGAGCTCAGTACCCCTCACCGAGCTGTGCCACCCCCAGCTGTACGGGCAGCTCCCCAAGTTCCAGGACGGAGACCTCACCCTGTACCAGTCCAATGCCATCCTGCGGCACCTGGGCCGTTCGCTCGGTGAGTCCTGTGGCGGCGGGGACCCAGCTCAGGGCAGGGGGGCTGGGACGCATGGGCCAGAGTTCCCCCCAGCACCCACTCCGGCCCAGCAGCCTGAGCTACTTCCAGCTGAAATCAAGGTGCCCAGCCCCTGTGGAGTGCATGCCACCCCCTTTCTGCAGTTGAGGGAAGGGGGTCATAACTTGCCTAAGGTCAAGGCCAGGTCTGCTTGCCACCCTTACTCAGTGCCAGGCCGCCTCCCACTGGCACGAGCTGTGTGCCAAGCTCAATCAGCCATCGTTTGTCCACATTCTCCTCCTGTCCTTCCAGGCCCTGGGCTGTAAGTGGCCCAGCTGGGGGGGTGGGGGGGGTCCATTGTGGGCCAGGTGCCCAGACTGCTGCCCACCTTTCCCCACCCCCAGGACTCTATGGGAAGGACCAGCGGGAGGCCGCCCTGGTGGACGTGGTGAACGATGGCGTGGAGGACCTCCGCTGCAAATATGTCCGCCTCATCTACACCAACTACGTGAGCAGGCCGGGGCTGGGCCCCGTGGGGCGACGCCAGGGCTCCCTGGACCCTCAGTCCCTCGGCCCATGTGCCTGGGCTCAGTTCCCGGGGATGGGACACAGACAAGGAATGGGTAGTACAGAATGGTACACGGACAGGCATGTCCAGCGACAGGTGGCTGCTGAGCTTTTTATATATATATATATATATTTTTTTTTTTTAACATGGGCAGGCACCGGGAATTGAACCCGGGTCCTTGGGCATGGCAGGCAAGCATTCTTACCTGCTGAGCCACGGTGGCCAGCTGCAGAGCTTTTATGGGGCGGCCTTTCAGATGCATAAAAGTGTGCAGAAAGCGCAGAGCACATTTTGAGACCTGGGGCCAGTTTAGTAGAGACCTAGAGTGTGTGTATGTGTGTGTGTGTGTGTGCGTGCACACGTGTGAATGTGTACACGCGCGCTAGTGTTATACATGTGTGTGCTGTGAAGGTGTATTTGTGAGCGCGTGTGCGTGGCTGTGTGCGTGTGTAGGGTATGTGTATGTGTGGGCATTGTGAAGGTGTGTGCACAAGTGCAAGTGTCCGTGTGTGGACATATGTACATATGATTGTGTGGGAGTGCGTGTGTGAATGTATGCACGTACAAACGTGCGTGAGCACGTGTGGGCGAGTGTGCATGCGTGTGTGGAAGTGTGCATATACGAAAGTATTTGCATGTGTAGATGTCTGCGAGTGCATGCGTGTGAGCACGTGTAGGTGAGTGTGTGTGCTCATGCGTGTCTGGGTGGAGTCGTTCCAGGAGCTGGAGCTGGGGGTCAGCAGGCCCAGGTCACAAGGGCCTTGGGCCAGCTGGGTGGGACCTGCTGCTGAGGACAGTGGGGGACCCCTGAAGATCTAAGCAAGGCAGTGTCCAGATGTGAGGTCTGAAGCAACCCTTTGGGGGACCCCAAGACTTTTGCAATAATCCGGTGAGATGTCATAGCAGGGGTGGAAAGGCAGCCTGAAGAGGAGAAGAATTTGCAGCCAAAGTGTTCGGGATTTGGAAATGGCCTGGGAGTCAGGAGTGAGCCTCGGAGCATGGAGCCCAGACCTCCCGGTGCTGTCCTCCGAGATGGGGCCCACAGAGGGGGGTGTCAGAGGAGCGGAGCCAGGCCCGACTGGGAGGAGGAGGCTGCACGGTGGCGTCTTTTTGGCAGGAGGCGGGCAAGGAGGACTACGTGCGGGAGCTGCCCGGGCACCTGAAGCCTTTCGAGACCCTGCTGGCCCAGAACCGGGGCGGCCAGGCCTTCATCGTAGGCGACCAGGTGAGCGCTCGGCCTGGTCCCCCTCCCAGCCCGTTCTCCGCCCATTTCCCAGAAAGGGTAAACCAAGGCCCAGAGCGGGGCCAGGACTTGTTCAGCAGAGCAGAGGCCAAACCAGTGCTCCAGCTCTGGGCAGCCCGTCCTCTCTGCCAACGGCTGAGCCCCCCACCCCTGCCCCCCTGCCCTGCAGGTCTCCTTCGCCGACTACAACCTGCTGGACCTCCTGCGGACCCACCAGGTGCTGGCCCCCGGCTGCCTGGACGCCTTCCCCCTGCTCTCGGCCTACGTGGCCCGCCTGAGCGCGCGGCCCAAGCTCAAGGCTTTCCTGGCCTCCCCCGAGCACGCGAACCGCCCCATCAACGGCAACGGGAAGCAGTGAGGGCGGCGGGGCCCTCCGGGGAAGCAGGCCTGCCTCCCTCACCCCAGAATCAATAAACTTTCTAAGAGAGAAGCTGTGCTGTGAGCATTGAGTTTCCTGGGGAGGGGGGCTCTGGGGACCCTCACCAGCCAGGCTAGGGGTGGGGGGGAGGCAGGGGGACCTGGAATCATGGGTCCTTAAAACACAATCAGAGTGTCTTCCTGGAGCCCTCAATCCCCTCTGTGTTTACATGCACTCCAGAAACAGGAAGAGAAAAAAAAAAAAATCAAAAAAGAAACAGAAAGAAAATACCATGGCTTCTGCCCTGGAGGGGCCCGCAGTCTAGAGAGGTGTGGTGGCTTGAAGCTGTTATGTACTCCAGGAAAATATGTTCCTAAATCTAATCCAATCTTGTGGGTGTGAGCCCATTGTAGGGCCCTTTTGAGGTTACTGCAGTTAAGGTGTGGCCTACCCCATCCAGGGTGTGTCTTAATCCTATTACTGGAGTCCGTGAGAAGACGGTGAAATCCAGACACATTGGGAGCCTCCAGGCAGGAGCTGCAGTCCCAGAACCCAGAAGAGGAGAGATCCCAAGGCCGCCACGTGTCTTGCCATGTGATAAACTAAGGACCAAGGGTCACCAACAGCCAGTCCCAGCGCACCGCAGTCTTGGGGAGAAAACATTACTTAGAAGATGCCTTCACTTGGACGTTTTCCCAGCCTCAAAACTGTAGGCTAATGCATTCCCTTTGTTTAAGCTGGCCCGTCTCATGCTTGGAGCAGCTCAGGAAGCTGAAACAAAAGGGAGGAAAGCCTCGCTTATAAAAACATGCTTTTCAGTCCCGGGGAGACCACATGTAAGAGAAACTCAGGCCAGGGTGGTCGGCAGCTGAAGGGACCCCCCCCCCACCAGGCCCGAGGAGTGGTGTGGCAGGGGTCGCACCCTAGGATGTGGGGACGGGCCAAGCAGCTCCGAGTGGCCCGGGCTGGATGTATGGGAGGGGTGCTGTTGAGGAGGGGCTCACCTGGCATCCCCAAGCCAGGGGGTCTCCCAATACCTCCTCTCATCATCCAGTTGTTAAAGGATGAGGCAGGACAAGAAAACAACTCAGCTTGGGAGAACCGGTGGTGGGGCCCCAATTGCAGGGCCAGGCAAAGCAGAGGTACTGGAGGTGCACGTGGGCAGGCTAGAGGGACCAGAGGGATGGAGCCCGTGGCCCCCAGCAATCCAGGGGTGAAGGAGCCCCGGAAGAATCCCCCCACTGCCCCCAACCCCTGATGCAGCTACAGCTACCAAAAATGCAATATACCAGAAATGGATTGGCTTTTACAAAGGGGATTTATTAAATTACAAATGTACAGTTCTAAGACCCTGAAAATGTCCAGATTTAAGGCATCAACAATACCTGGATTCTCAAGAAAGCTGCTGGCATCTGGGACATCTCTAGCCGGGAAGGCATGTACTGGCGTCTCCTGGTCCTTCACTCCCAGTTGTGTTGCTTTTAGTTTCTGATTTACAGTAGCTTTCTCTCTGAAGACCTTGTTTGGCATCTCCTGGGGCTTCTGTCTCCAAAAATCTGTGTCCTCTCCAAAATGCCCCTCTCTTAAAGGACTCCAGTAAGCAAATTAAGACCCATCTATTTGAGTGGGGTCACATTTCCATGGAAACTACTTGTTCTAGTTTACTAGCTGCTGGAATGTGATATACCGGAAACAAAACAGCTTTTAAAAGGGGGGGTTTATTAAATTGCAGGTTTACAGTTCTAAGGTTGTGAAATTGTCCTAATTAAAGCAAGTCTACAAAAATGTTCAAATTAAGGCACCAACAAAAGGTTACCTTCACTCAAGAAAGGCCGATGACATTCAGAGTTTCTCTCCCAGCTGGAAGGGCACATGGCGACATGTCTGCTAGCTTTCTCTCCATGCTTCTTGTTTCATGAAGCTCCCCCAGGGGTATTTTCCTTCTTCATCTCCAAAGGTCTCTGGCTACGTGGGCTCTTGTGGCTCTCGTGGCTCTCTGGCTCTTTCCAAAATGTTCCCTCTTTTAAAGGATTCCAGTAAACTAATCAAGACCCACCTGGAATAGATGGAGTCACATCTCCATTTAATCAAAGATTAATACCCACAATTGAGCATGGGTATCTCTGCAGAGATAATCTAATCACGTTCCTTACCTACAGTATTGAATAAGGACAAAAGAAACTTCCACAAGATGGATGAGGATTAAAATATGACTTTATTGGGGCACATAATCCTTTCAAACCAGCACACTACCTAATCACAAGGTCCCACCCACAATTGAGTGGGGTCACATCGCCATGGAAACTATCTAATCAAAAGGTCCCACCCATAATAGGTGGGCAACCACAAGATTGGACTAAATTAGCATGGGGTACATAACAGTTCCAAACCAGCACAGAGAGGATCCCGTCTTCCATTTCTGCAAGAATTCATTATAGAAGGCTGAGACTGGCCAGGCACTGTCACCTGAGGTCCTGGGGGGGAGGCATTTGTGTCCTGGCAGAGGTGTCCCGTCCCAGTGCTAAAGGGGTGGTGTAGCCCAGGCAGAAACGGATCTGCGGATCCCACACCTTAGGGCCCAATGGACAGGGCTCTTTGTGGCTTCAGAACAGGTGTGGCTCGGGCATCTGGCTGGAATGCATGGACGGACACCTTCTGAAAGCATCTGCTCGGTGGCTTTTCATGCATCTGTGGCTGCGTGACAAACATAGTGGCTTCAAACAACCACCATCTTATCTGCGCGCAATTCTCTGGGTCGCGAATTCAGGTGCATTGGGGACGGCTGCTACTCGGGGCTGGGGCAGGTGCTGCACCTGGTGGCATTAGGTGGGCGGAGCTAAAGTCCAGACCTGCAGGGAAGGACCTACACACCCAGCCTTGAGACCCCCGCCCCCAGCACCATGCTATTCCCCAGCTGGCTTTCGGAGCACCAGCAGTCAGGCTTAGAGACCCCAGGTGGGAAAGGGGAGGTTCCTCTTGGGAGAAATGGAAACTGACTTCGGAGCACACCAATCACCTGATTTGTGGACAATAAATCTGTCATGAAGCTTTCAAGTCCCCCTCCCCTCCCACATACTGAACTTTTCATCAGCTTTTTACTACCCTGCTCCCAATGCAAAGAATATTAATGGACAATAAATACTTGCCAGATATTTGAAAGAAATCTCTAACATGAAAGAGAGAGACCCTAATAAAAGAGAAACAGGAACTCAGAGAAGATGGAGAAGATGCAGAAAGCAGAGGATAACTTCAAATAAAGTTCAGTCATTATCTTCAGGGAGGCGCTACATATGTTAATCCAAAACACAAGAAAGGAATGCTATTAAGAAGGAAAATCGGAGAAAAAGAAAGCGCTCTTGGGATTCAAAAATATGACAGCAGAAATTAAACTTTTCAGGACATGAATTTGAAAAATGCATTATAATAGAAGAAAAAGATGAAGGCCAGAAAACATAAGAAAAATCGAGTGTTATTTGAGGAGATTCAATAGCTGAGTTCTAGACACAGGATAAGAGGTGAGGTCAGGAGAGAAAAAATGGTAGGGACGAATTACTAATTAAATTAGACAATAAAATTTCCCAGAACTGAAAAACATAAGTTTTTAGACTGAAAGGCTCACTGAGTGCCCAAAACAATGAATGAAAAAAAAAAAAAACCAAGGACTGCTACAAAAATAATCTCATGAAATTTCAGAGCCTGCAAGGATAAAATGAAGATCCTGCAACTTTACAAAAAGAAAAACAAAGAAGTAAGACACATGCAAGGGATGATGAATTGGGAATCAAATCAGATCTCTTGTGATTTTAAAACAAGGCCGCTAAATTTATATTTTGGATAGTGCATTTCCTAATTTAACTTTTATGGTCAGTTTAGTTGAACACCATAAGTACATGGAACCTTGAATAGGGAGTGAGATTTTGTTGGTTTATTAGGTAAGTGTGATGCCCCGATAAATCCTAGAGTGATTTGGGCAGTGAATAAAGACGTATTTGCAAAGTCCCCTTGGGGGAATGGGGAGAAAAGAGGAAATATTCATCTTCCCCATTTGGAGAATTTCTGATACTCTCACACGCAGTGGTGATAAATCGATAGGCTGAGTCCTAGATCTTGGGGTTCACCCCTTTGGAGCATTCCTGCAAAGGATAGGCTAGGGCTACTTAAAATTTGGCCTAAGAGTCACCCCCAGAGAACCTCTTTTGTTGCTCAGATGTGGCCTCTCTTTCTAAGCTGACACGGTTAGTTAACTCGCTGCCCTCCCCCTCTCTACGTGGGACATGACTCCCAGGGATGTAAATCTCCCTGGCAACGTGGGACGGAACTCCTGGGATGAGCCGGAACCCAGCAGCAAGAGATTGACAAAACCTTCTTGATCAAAGTGGGAAGAGAGAAATGACACAAAACAAAGTATCAGTGGCTGAGAAATTTCAGAGTCGAGAGGTTATCCTGGAGGTTATTCTTATGCATTGTATCGATATCCCTTTCTAGTTTATGGTGTATTGGAGTGGCTGGAAGGAAGTACCTGAAACTGTTGAGCTATGTTCTAGTAGCCTTGATTTTTGAAGGTGATTGTCTAAAGATATAACGTTGGGTGGGCCACGTTGGCTCACCAGGCAGAGTTCTCGCCTGCCATGCTGGAGACCTGGGTTCGATTCCCGGTTCCTGCCCATGTCAGAAAAAAAAAAAAGGAAATTTAAAGATAAAATGTTTACAATGTGACTGTGGGATTGTGAGAATCTTGTGTCTTATGCTCCTTATATCCAGGGCAAGGATAGATGAATAAAAAAATATGGATAAAGAGTAAATAAATAATAAGGGGGGCAAAGGTTAAAATAAATTGGATGGATAGAAATACTAGTGATCAATGAGAGGGAGAGGTAAGGGGTATGGGATATATGAGTTTTTTCTTCTTTCTTTTTCTGGAGTGATGCAAATGTTCTAAAAATGATCATGGTGATGAATACACAAGTATGTGATGATATTGTGAGCCATTGATTGTACACCATGTATGGGATGTATGCATGTGAAGATTTCTCAATAAAACATTTTTTAAAATAAAAGTACCTGGCCTTACCCTACCCACCCCACCCCGATTACCTACAATTTGGATTTCTTTACCCAGGGGATCAGCCCAGGACAACCCCTGTCTTGGTCAAGTCAGCCTGGAAGGAGCATATGATGAGGGAGCATCCTCTAGGAAGCCAGGCTCTAGGCTCTCCATTCTGAGAGGCCAGAATGCAGAATGGAGACGCCAGAACTCATCACAATTATCCAGGCCACCTCGTCTTCTCCGACCAGCAAAAGCAACGCAGCCTCGGAAGGGAATTTAAATCACCAATATCGCAGTTTACTCGAATGCCTTTGATTTGGAGCTAGGTGCAAAGTGAACACTATAAAGTAAAAAAAATTATGGAGATTTTAATGTGGATCTTTGACTATAAGGGCTTTTCCACCAGACTAACTAAAAAAGTGACAGCTTTGCTGTTATTTTAAAAATTGACGTATGGGGGGCCCCCGGGGGCTGCCGCTGCCCCCCTGCCCACCCTGGCCCGAGCTCCCGCTCCGGGAGGCTTGTTCCGGCCCATTAGCGCCGAGGATGAGGAGCAGCAGCCCACAGAGATCGAGTCTCTCTGCATGAACTGTTACCGCAACGGCATGACACGCCTCCTGCTCACCAAGATACCCTTCTTCAGAGAAATAATCGTGAGCTCCTTTTCTTGCGAACACTGTGGTTGGAACAACACAGAGATCCAGTCGGCAGGCAGGATCCAGGACCAGGGAGTGCACTACACTTTAACCGTCAGGGCCCAGGAGGACATGAACAGAGAAGTGGTAAAGACTGACTCTGCCACCACAAGGATCCCTGAGCTGGATTTTGAAATTCCTGCTTTCAGTCAGAAGGGAGCTCTGACTACTGTTGAAGGATTGATCAGTCGTGCTATCTCTGGCCTGGAGCAGGACCAACCCACACGAAGGGCAAAGGAAGAAAGCATAGCTGAACGAATCGATGAGTTCATTGTCAAACTGAAGAAGCTAAAGCAAGTGGCCTCCCCTTTCACTCTGATCATTGATGATCCCTCGGGGAACAGCTTTGTGGAAAACCCACATGCTCCTGGAAAAGATGATGCACTGGTGATCACACACTATAACCGGACTCCACAGCAGGAAGAGGTGCTGGGGCTCCAGGCAGAGGCATCAGAAGAGAAGCCAGAAGAGGAAGATCTCAGAAATGAAGTGTTACAGTTCAACACAAACTGCCCAGAATGCAATGCTCCTGCTCAGACCAACATGAAGCTAGTCCAAATCCCCCACTTTAAGGAAGTTATCATCATGGCTACCAACTGTGAGAACTGTGGGCACCGGACCAATGAGGTGAAATCTGGAGGAGCAGTGGAGCCCTTGGGTACCAGGATCACCCTTCATATCACAGATTCCTCTGATATGACCAGAGACCTCCTTAAGTCTGAGACGTGTAGTGTGGAGATCCCAGAGCTAGAATTTGAACTGGGAATGGCTGTCCTCGGGGGCAAGTTCACCACATTAGAGGGGTTGCTGAAAGACATCCGGGAGCTGGTGACCAAAAACCCTTTCACACTGGGCGACAGTTCCAATCCTGACCAGACAGAGAAACTGCAGGAGTTTAGCTGGAAGTTGGACCAGATCATTGAGGGTAGCATGAAGGCCCACTTTATTATGGATGATCCAGCAGGAAACAGCTACTTGCAGAACGTCTATGCACCTGAAGATGATCCTGAGATGATGGTGGAGCATTATGAGCGCACATTCAACCAAAATGAGGAGCTAGGGCTCAATGACATGAAGACGGAGGGCTATGAGACAGGCCTGGCCCCACAGCGGTAACAGTGGGTGGCACAGGCCAGCCTCCAGCGCTGCTCACACCGCAGGATTATTTACTATT